>CATIWM010517769.1:0-20340 GCA_949671775.1 Mallotus repandus | reverse complement strand
ATCTAAAACCTGCAACTGGTTAAAATGTTGATTTATTTTAAACTTATTAACCTATAACTTGGGAGTTCCTGTATTTAGATAACGAGAAGAGCAGCTACCGATTGAAACTCTGTATTGAACCACCATAGCGAAATTTTCTCCTCTCTTTCCCTTTCCTTTCTATTTTCTTCCTCTCACCCTTTTATTCCACTCGGTGATTTTCTTAATGTTGAAATAAGAGAAGAAAAAGAAGAAGGAAAAATGACGGTAGCAGCAAGAATCAGGTACACTTTGCTAGCATTAGGACCATCTCTTTCTTTCTTCGACGCTGTTATCTCCAAGAAGCCATTCTTGATCCTCACTGTCCTCTGCAGGTGCTTTCTTGTTTCTTTTTTTTTTTTTCTTGTTAATGCTTACCCATTTCTTTTCTGTCTACAGAAATGTAGAAAATTGAAGGCAAAGTTAGAAAACAACTCAGAAAGAAAATTGACACTTTTTTTCATATTTACATTTGGATGATTAAAGGAAGAAGAGGTATATTTTGAAGGGTCTGATGTATTTTACACTAATAATTATATGGTGATATTGTTCAAAATTTGAACTGGGTATTTGTTTAATTTGCTTTTTCAGTTGATTTTAATCAGTTTCTGCAATCAAATTTTTCAGTCCCAGCCTGGTGGTCTTCTGTTTACGAAGTTTGGAAGCAACCATACTACTTTGCTTGACCTTGCTTTTCCGGTATGCTAATATTGAATATTATTTTTTTTATTTATTCTCCTTTATTTTTATTTCTATTGCAAATTTGGTACTAGTTGTTGTGACTTGTGGGAGATGCTGTACACTTGTTTTTGTTGTGTATTTTTCTAGTAGGGAATAAACTGCATTGCAATTTAGTATGAGTCCAATGATTATAATCAGTTGATCATTGACGTATCTTCTGTGCCTTTTATTTGCAACAACAGATTGGGATTAGTACAAGTTTTTGATGTGTGAATAGGCAAGATATATTATTACCTAGGGAATATTGTTTTGCAGTTGATGTAAATATCAAATCCACTTGTCATTTCTTGGA
This sequence comes from Mallotus repandus, assembly GCA_949671775.1. Lineage (NCBI taxonomy): Eukaryota > Viridiplantae > Streptophyta > Magnoliopsida > Malpighiales > Euphorbiaceae > Mallotus > Mallotus repandus. Next base: position 19,289 of record CATIWM010517769.1, on the reverse strand, counting down.
TCTTGTTATGTATGATACGTTAAGATTTTACATTACGTGTAAGAAATAGTGAGATCAACTTACCTTCCTCAAAAGGTAGGTTAGAAGAACAAACACCAATCCCATCTTTTTCATGGTGACAGAAGAATGGATTTCCAACATCCTCGGAATCCAGTCCTTTTTTATTTAAATTATTATTCTTATCATCTATATTTCACCTTTTATCACTTGGTATTATTGTGTACAGGGACACATTAGCCATTTCATTGACATCTTATATGGCAAAATTGTTATTTGTTTTTCAGATGCTCTCGTGCTGGTGGTTTTTACTTGCAAATGGTAGTTTTATGCCTCTAATTAAAATGATGCAAGTATTTGTTCTACTTCAGGATAACTACTTCAATAGACTACCAGATAGAAACAGTGATTTTACCTTCTATAATAGGTTTACAACTACCAATTCCAAGTAACAGTACCTGTTACTTTCTAACATTAAAAAATATTCATTTAGATTCTGTCAAAGTTTGTTTCTCTTCAGAAGCTTTTGGTATGTGGCATTATGGGTCTTAGGATTATTGTTAAGCTTTATTGATTATTTATTTTTTTCTTGTCCATGTGGGTATCCCTTCTTCTTTCTTGGTTTAAGGTGTTTGACTTGCATTTTATTTGATACATCTTGTATCTACTTTTAATTTTTCCTATTTTCCTCGAAAATTTAATGCATTATTGAGAATTTTAGGAAAAAGAATAATGTAAAGAGAGGCTTTTATGCTTAATATACAGATAACGTATTGCTACCATATTGTCTTAGTACATTTTGGATTTGTAGGTTGTTGAATGTCTATTATGTCCGGGTGCCCTATTAGCTGTTGTATGGTTGTTTCCAAATGTTAGCCTTAACGCAACCTAAAAGTAATAGCTTGTTGTTGTTAGAATGGTTCCGGGTCCTTTTTTTTCCCAATAAGAATTTATTGCAGGTTCTGAATATTAATCTTTTTCCCTGTTGTTTATCATAAGGTTACATGATGGGAATACTTTGTCTTGCAAAAAGAACTCGATGGAATTTTGAAGGACTATGTTGGTAGGGAAACTCCTATTTATTTTGCTGAGCGGCAGGTGGAGCATTATAGACATCCTAATGGAGAAGACCTCATATTTACCTCAAGAGGGAATATTTTAACCACACGGGTGCTCATAAGATCAACAGCGCCATTGGCCAAGGGAATATTTTTTTCATTTCTTTACATAATAATAAAATTAGAATTTAGAAATTCAGCTAGTTCACCTCTAATTTTGCGCCCATGCCTTAAGTAATTCTTTTTGTTTTTCTTCCTATGTTTTATATAAATTCTTTGTCATATTAGTTTAGCTTGTAAATTACAATGTTCAGTAAATCTAAAGTTGAAATTCATGTTGTTTGTCATCCATCTCTTGTGGTATATATATATATATATACACCCGCACACACACTTGACTTTTATATATCAATTCTGAAAATTGATTATGGACATGGTATCAGAGGGCAAATTGGCATATAATCCATTTATAGACAATGCACAATGCATTGAACTGTACAACAACATTCAAACAAATGTAAATAGACATCATTTTTGTCTCTCAAATTTTTCTTGCAATAGAAGAAGAAAAAGTAAAAATAATAACGATTAAGTAGCCTTTGCAACTTCCAATTTAGACATTTGCTTCTCTTCACATACGAGATTTCAAGCTAAATAGAAACTCATGAGTTATGATGCTTCAAGCTGCCATATCTATTGTGAAGTATCATCTTTTGATGACTTTTTCTTTTCTTTTTTTTAAGAAAAAAAAAAAAAACTAGAAATCATATACTTGGAACCTGCAGCCTACTCAGAACATAAACAAAAAAATGCAAAAAATTGCTTTCATCTGCAAACTATTTTACATTTCCACATGAGAAATTACACGAGTTCTCGGTAAAAAGGTTATGAGACTTTCATAAAAATGGACTCTGACAATCAGTTACTCTGTGTGCTTCGATTTTCTGTTAATCTTGTCCACACCATTTTCCCACAATGCAACAAAGTCAATATTGTGATAAAATAGAGAAGAGGAAGAATGCCAACAACACAACCTCCGGATGTTAGATTGGCCAGAGTCTATGAAGATTAAGAAAATGAGCAAGCGTAATTCAAATATCAATTGAAAGTAACATTTAAATAGACAATGCACAAAACAGGTTATTCAAGTATCATAAAAAGGTCATACTTCAAGCAGTATTTAGTCCAATCCAAAAGAACATCTTACAAATCACTAACAAGTGCATGATGAATGTCATGAGCAAACATCCCAACCAAAAGATTTTTTTTTTTTTCTGATATGCAATCCCTCCCTCCCTCCCACCCTCTTGCTCTATCCCCTAAATTGCTATCGTCAATAATATTGAATATTATTTTTTATTTATTTATTCTCCTTTATTTTTATTTCTATTGCAAATTTGGTACTAGTTGTTGTGTCTTGATTGTTGTGACTTATGGGAGATACTATACACTTGTTTTTGTCTACCCAAAGGAAGCAAAAGATTATGCACATGGAGTAAACTGCATCAACCATCATTAAACTTAACGAATATCAATTGAGGTACAAAGATTCAAATTGCTAGTATTTGGTGATCAAACTTTTATTTGTATTATTCAGCTTAGTTCAGGGAACCCACATTAACTTTTTAATCAACATTGAAAGAACCAGCAGCGTAATATACCGTACACATACTACATCCATATTTCCTCTTCTGATATGTTCAATTGAGAGAAATCTTGACTTGAATTTGCCATTGCTACGTTCAAACGCACAGAATTCTTTTTTTTCTTTTTTTAATTTAAGCTCGTCTCCGTTGATCTGGCCTTAAATGAAGTGGGAGTTTTGTCTCCCAATGATAATGAAATGAAAAAAATAAACAAAAGAAAAATAATGACCTCAGTTTTATCTTCCTCAAATTGCTCATCTTCATCCAATACTCCTTAGCGAATATTGTTGAGGAAGAATTTTCTGTTGCACTGTAGCAAAAACCTCTATATATATATATATAAATAAAGGTAGTTAGAGAATTTAGTCTTAATGTATATTTTATTTTGTTAATTTAGCCCTAAACCCTACACCACAAACTTTTCAATCTTTAGACCACCCTAATAAAGTAAGAATCATCCCGAATATGCCGTCTTTCATCATAGCCTTCATTAGCTTTTGTTTTTGGGGCGTGTACGGCGGGTACCTTATTGATGCATCTCCATTAAAACTCCTATATAGAACTGCTTTCTTATGGCTAAAAGCATCAAATGAAAATTTGCCATGGTATGATCCCATTCCACTCTCCCCAACTCCTCCGAAAGGTAAACTATCAATGGTAACCTGCAAAATTTGTAATCCATTTCAAATAATTATAACTTATTTGATATAAGTGAATTACAAAATATCATAACAAATTTTTTTTTAATAAATCAACAAACTTGACATGTTTAGAATGAACAATAATTTATTTAAAATTTTGAAATTTTAATATTATAGTGATAATTACACTTGGGATCATATTCATAAAAAATAAGTAGAATCTATAAATAGTTTCTAAAACAAAAACAATAGTTACACTTGAGCTCATTCCACTTTCCTCAAGTTTTCTCAAGTCCACCATTAGATTAAGGATATTTTTGGTTCAAATGTGATAGCCGATAGCGGTCGTGGATAACAGATACCTAATAGCTTTTAGCTGATAAATATGAACTATTTGGTAAAATTTTGTTAATTGTTGTATTAGTATATCAAATGACTATTAATGGTATAATTTATTTGTAAATATAATTTCATATATTTCTTATAATATTTTTTATTTATGTAAACTACTTAAAAATAATATATAGTAATAAATAATAATTCATTGTCTTCGATTTATATATTATTAAACAATTAATAGAAACTATTTAAAAATAAATTTTAAAATATAAATATTATTGTATAATTTTTTTAAAAAATAATTATCGGTATAAATATTATAATTATTTTAAAATAATATTTATTTAATTATGAACTGTAAAAATTTAATTACATACATTTAATTTAAATGATGTTATTTGTTATTAGTTATTTTTAATAAGGGGTAAATTAATCTAAATAAAAATAAATACAAATTAACTATTAGTTGAAGGGAAAAGCTCACAAATAGAGATTATCTAATCTGTAGTTATTTTGAATAAAAATAACTATCAACTGTTGATTTTGAAGTTTTTCCAAACACTTGAATTTGTAGTTGCCTCTATCAGTTATCTCAATCAACTAAACTAAATGCTTCCTAAAGACACCTCACTAAAAAATTAATCAAATAACTCACATTCATTCTCAACAATGAGTTTTACAACATTAAATGTCAATCAAAATGAAAAAAATAAATTCTTTCAATAAAAATATATTAATAATACATATTTATATTTACAATAATATATTAGATTAATTAAAAAATGTAAATATATTTTTTAACTATAAAGGCGTTATGTATTTATTTAATTAATAAATAATATATTTTTTAAACTAAAAATAAATAAGTATTTTATTTTTTAGTAATTTTCTATTCTTTTTATTTTAAAAATGATAATAACCATTAAATTAATTTCTAATGAAAATGTCTTTAATAAAACGGTGGATTTGAGAAAACTTAAGGAAAAGCATATTTGAGGGGAGACGCCCAAAATAAATATAGAATGTAAAAAGTAAGCAAACATTGTATGAGGTTTGAAGAGGAGAGTATAATACATGTAGGATTGTGTCGTTGATGATCATTCCCCCAGCAGATACATTTTGCACAAAGTCTTCCTTTAGCTTATTATCATCGGTGAAGATATATGCTGCAAGAGGTTTTGGTTTCGAGTTTACCACATCAAAACTATCTTTCACATGATCGACCTATCACGTACCACAATGCGATGAGATAATTTAGTCAAATGTATCATCTAATTTTCCCACTAAATAAAACAAAATGCATTGAGTGTCAAAATTATTTTTTTACTTGATTATTTACTCGTACTTAACCTTTTATCTTTTATGATAATATATTCAAATCAAAATTTTATTTGTTAAAAATATTGACACCTAACTTTTTTTTTAAAACATTTGAAGGCACATTCTTAACTGGTATAATATATTTTAAAAATTTATTTTAACCCTAAAAATTGAAATTAGATTGCTACAAATAAAAATAAATAATTTTTTTTAACCACCAAAGACACCATTAAGATATTTTTCTATTTTGTTAAATAATTAGTATCATTCATTTTCTTCTTTCTTAGACTTCCAAACAAAAATAAAAGGAAAAATCTAGGAAAATACTATTTGGCATAAAAAGAGAATGAATCCTTTGACCAATTTAAACAATATTGAAATGTATCTTTTTGGCTTATGAAATTTATTTTATTGTAAATTTTTATGAAAGTTTAATCATATTCCAATATAAAGGGTTTAGTCAACAAAATTTAACTTCTTTTCTTTATATCATTTTTTGAGAAAATTGAATTTTTAAATACTTGATATATATATATATATATATATATATGGAACCTCTGGGTTAAATATTATATACATCTCAGTTTAAATCTATTATACTAGTTCGCTGTGTATTTTTAATATTATATTTCATATATGTTATATTGCTTAACTATACAATTTCACCCCTGAACTTTACTTAATTATTCTATTTCACCTCTCGTCTTTTATTTTATTTAATTTCATCTCTTAACTTCTATTTTTCATCTATTTAATCTTTTTTTGCACACCAGATAAACACATATATTTAACTCACACTTAGTTTGAATATGTGAAAAATGGAAGTTAAGAGGTAAAATTGGTGAAAAATAAAAGTTATGTAAGCTAAATAGATGAAAAATAAAAGTTAAAAAATGAAATTTAACAACATGAAAGTCGAGAAGTGATATAAAATAATTAAGTAAAATTTAAGGGTGAAATGGTATATTCCGCCGTGTTAAATTTAATGACTTTTACAGCTTGTGCCCTCTATTGTTAATCAACATAAATAAAAGACTAAAATGGAAGAAATTAATTTGATTCTAGAATTTATTATTATTAAATATCGAACTTATCCAAATGAAAATCGTAATAGAGCATTTTTTTTTACTTTTATCACAATTTAATCCTAAAATTAATATCTATAATATAAAGAGCTCATTTTTTATAGTTAAATTATTTTTGATAAGTCAGAAAAGATTAGTTCACTGTTATTTTTTTAAGCATTATAATTAATTTATGCTTGAGATAAAAAAAAAATTAAAGTGCAGCATTAACTTGTTTCAATTTTTGTTGGAAGTCACTAATAAGTTGCGTTAAAAGTAAAAAAGTCACTAATACGAATAAAAATTTAATGTTAGGAAGTTCGATTTTTTCTTTTTTTTTTTTTTTTACCAAAGGGATTTGTGGGAGGTTGGAGGAGGAGGGCGGAATTGAACCTCCAACCTTCAATCACCACTCCTAGCACCATTGCCACTAGGCCAAGGATTTGGGTAGAAAGTTTGATACTTGAAAACAAGTTTAGAGAGCTGAATTAAGCCTTTCATCCATTTTAATCCTCTGACAGAATACTTAAAATTATTAAAATATGTGAGGCATTAAATATAACAATACTAGAAGTACAAGAATGAACAAATCCTAAACTTTATTATGGTACTTACAGTGACAATAGGAAGTAATGGCCCAAAAATCTCTTCCTGCATTATTTGTGAGTCTTCAGGGACGTCCAAAAGTATGGTTGGTGCTATCTTTCTGCATAGACAGGGTTATCAGATAATATTTATTTATTAATTAATAAGCATGATTTGCACTATCGAGCATAAAATATTATTGAAAAAGTAAAAGGTAAAGTTATAAATACAATTGGCTTTGATCCCTTTGGCCGCCCAGGACAATTTTGTTGGTTACGTGCTCCTCTTCCAGAAATTTTTCTAAGCGATTGAAATGATTCAAGCTCACAATACGAGATATATCTCTTGATTCCATAGGATTCTTTCCGAAGCAATTCTCAATCTCTTTTTTCAAAGCATTTATCTATTAAGCAAACACATACAAAGAACAAAAAATAATTTTTTTAAAAAAATATATACGAAATTAAAAGCTCTAACAATCAATATAATTTTAAATAGTTTCTATTTTTACAATTTTGAACAAATAAAAAACTGTGAAAGTTTTAAAATTTTAATCAAAATTGTTTGTAAAAAAGTTGAAAAGTTTTTTTGGTCGGTCATTAGGCCAAAGTAAAACTGTTATTTTAGCCATTTCAAATACGGTCATGTCTTACCAAATTTGGAGCAAAATCTTTTGTAGTTATAATATAATCAACACCAATACACGCTTGTCCGTTGTTGCACTGCCATTTTCCGGCTATAATTCTCCTCATAGCAACCTTAATGTTGGAAAATTAGTAGATTGGTTAAAAAAACCTATAAGATAAGTATATATTACCACAAATTGATATACAAAGCTGTAGAAGCAGTGGTGCACTTACTTGTAAATTGACATTTGAATCAACAATGGCTGGACACTTTCCTCCAAGCTCTAAGACAACAGGTGTAAGATGCTTTGCTGCAGCAGTCATTACTATCCGTCCTACTCTTGAACTACCTAATAGAGAGCAATGAAATATAACACAAAAATATGGCCCTAACAGAATCTTTATTCCCTAAGAGATTAATTAATAAAACCTGTGTAGAGTATTTTGTCCCATTTTTGCTCGAGTAATGCAGATGTTTCAGGAACAGCTCCTTCAACTACTCTAATGGTTGAATTGTCGAGGTACTCCTCAAATAGTTTCGAAAGCAGTGAAGATGTGGCGGGAGATATCTCTGATGGTTTCAGCACCACAGCGTTCCCAGCTGCAATTGCTCCAATCACGGGATCAACGGACAACACTGAAAATAATATGGATAATGATGAGTATTGATCGCACCAAATGCAGATTTGGACACAATGCTAGCTAGTTGATTTTCTTTTAACGTACAAAAAGGAAAGTTCCATGTGGAGATGACCAATACAACTCCCAGGGGTTCTGACACAATTTCCGCTGAAGAAGGATAAGTTGTGATTGAAGTTTTGGCCTGAAATTAAAAATACGCCATGAAATTAATTAATCACAAAAGATGTAGCCTGAAAGTTGGAAATGCGTTAAATTTAATTGTGGCTACCTTTTCAGGCTTCATCCAATTTTTCAATTCTTCAAGCGCCACTTCACATGAGGATTTTGCATTATAAATCTGCATTGCACGAATCGACAATATTGATAAGTTGTGTAATCAACATATAAATCTATGTACAAAATCAATTGCAAAAAATTACCTAAATTAGCAAAATCAATGTAACAATTGGATATTTTCATTTTATTGGCCAAGTGTAAAATATTTGAAGTATATATGTCACAAATAAAAATGAAGTAGGACGTAATACACCCATAATAGGCAAAAATCTCCCAATATATTAGGTATAAATACACAAATACATTATGGTTTAAGCATTTTGATGTCAGAAGCTTGTGTGTGTGTTTGTTTTAACAATTCAATAATTGCGATTTCATTTCACACCATTTTAAGTGACAAAATTTATTACAACTTGCGATTTCTATCTTTCAATAAAGACATTTGGACTTTGATTTAATAAATTTCTCATAATTTTAACTTTGACTTAGCAATAGTGTTATTGTATGCAATACTCAAAATCTTTTTCTACCAAAAGTATTTTTTTGTTATTATTGCCACCTAACTATGAACAAACTTGTTTCTTTCTCTTGTATAAAATAGTCTTAAAATTTTAAATTCTAAATGTTGGATAAGAGAGAAATGACAAATCATAAGACATTTTATCATCTAAATAATATTAATATGAAATCATAAGTATAGAATTATAAGGAAAAAAAGAAAAGAAAAGAAACACACAATCTCGTAATAACAAAGTGCTTAAAAATCACAAAGTATTTATCTATATTTATTTTAAAATATTAATAGCTAGACATGAAAAATGAATAGAGAAGTACATAAGAAGATAGAGTTACACCTCGTTAATAAGGGCTTCGAGTTCAGGCTTGGAGAGGTCCTCATAAAGAGCTTCACAAATGTACTTCTCCTTTTCCTCAATCATCCTTTTGATACTCTCCAACTGGGACACTCTCCATTTGTAACTCTTAGTCTTGTTAGACTTAAAGTTCTCTCTAAGCTCCTTCACTAGCAATGCCGCTTCCTTTTCATCAAAGGCTTTCTTCTCTTCCTCCGCCATCACGGACAATGCAGCAGAACAGCATTTACTTCAAGATTGAAATAGAAGAGCAAATTGAGAATTCACAGTGATATTTTATTTAAAGAACCTCGAAAGAAAAATACATGAAAGAAAGATTTTTGACTTACTCATGCGAATAAAAAATAGGGACTGAGCGATGGATAGAGATAACCGTGGGATGCTTCTTATTGATCTTGTTTACAAAACGGTTGGTGAAGGTTCTTCTCAAACCAAAATTTTCTACACTTTTATTTGTGAAATAAACAAAGAAGAAAGGAAAAAGAATTACCTATCAAAAGAATTATGCAATTAATTTAATAATAAACTAAAAATTATCATGCAGTACATTGCATACTTGTTTTACTAATGAAAATTTTGAAGTCATAAATTTTGTTAATTGTACTTAAATGTTTAACAATTTTTAAACTCATGGACCTTAATATATACTAAAAATTTTCCATTCAGAAATTTAGCATTAAAAAATGTAGAAAATAGTTTCATTTATCCTCAATATAGGTCAACTTTCGAAGTATTCCTATTTTTTAATTTTTATCAATTTACACAGTTACTTTTTTAACTTTTTTATAATTAAAATTAAATAAATGTATTTACATGTGTTAAAAAATTTATTATTGTTATATTATTTATTAAAATTCTAAACACATGAATTTAGATCTATATTTATACTTTTCAACCTCTAATAAAAATTAATATATGTGTATACATTTAATTTCAATAATATTCTTAGTTATTAATCATGTGAATATATTTAATTTCTAAAATAATTTATTAATTAGATTGATATGCTACTTAGCGTTAAACGAATGATATACATTTAATACTTAAAATAATAAATAATTTAAATGATATATTTAACTATTAAAATTTACATATTTAATAGGAAAATGTATTTATTATCATTAGGGTTATTTGTAAAAAAAAAAAATTCCAACCTTTAGCGCTTTTTGAAATTTAATCACATCTTTTTAAATTTGGCAATAAAATACATTAGCTTTCAATCTTTGGCAAGTCGAATCACTGATGAAAAAATCGGGAACTGCTTGCTTGCGTGGCAATTGAAGACTGTGTAACTTATCCATGTCAGCTGGGCTCTATCACCAATTCAAATGGCCCCGTTTTAAGGTTAAGACAAAAGTCAAAACCAAATAACAAAATCAAAACGCTTTGTTTTAGTTGCTTACCCAAAACCACCCACCCACCAATTTTTTAGTTATTCAAGAACGAAAAACAAAATCAACATCGAGAAAATCAACACCACCAATTTTTTGATATAGCAGCAGCGACACCAGTTAACCCCTGCTGCCAATTCCTTCCATTAACGTCGATTCACCGGCGACGCTTTACCAGTTGCTTGCAATTTGTCTTTCGTCGCTGATTGTCTAATTACGTATCCTACTGTAAAAAAATAATAATGATGATGATGATGTTTTATTAATTTTATGGGAGTGGTTTGGACAAAGAAATGGTAGCCATGGGCTTCATGAACATTGCAGTAATTCTTTCAAAGTATAATTGTGTATTTTGCCCCTTTTTTAATGTTGTCCCAAAAGTTATAAGTTTTTTCTTCAGGCTCTTGCTCTGCAATGTAGCTCTAAGTTGCTTCAAGCAAAACTCGAGAGAACTCGAATCAATACAATATGCTTTGTTTAGTCAATTCCTTGGGACGCAGTGCTAGAATCTGCAAAAGCTGCTTATGGCTTCTGAGGATCAATGGATTCTCCCAGCAAAAATTACATAGCCACACAAGCAGTTAGATCCCAAGTTTTGGCCGGCAGAGGTGCCGATGATTCAGCATTTGGTAATTGCAAATTTTGTTTCCCGAATTTCACCCATGTGTATTAGAGACCTTCATATTGGAAGTAGTTTCTTTCTATATTTCCATTGATTTCCTTAACAGCAGATGCAATTTATTTTCCTTGCAATTTTAATAAAGGTTTTTTTTCCCTTCACAAATACCATTTTCTGCAATTTTGAAGCAATCTGGAGAAGAAAATTTAGAAAGATTTTATAAGACATTCCATGGAACAAATGTTAGCATCTAGGTGAATGTTGACTTATGAAAGTACTAATGTTTATTGCTTGATCTTTTCATTTTGATTATCCTGGATCTCAGGTATGATTTTTTCCTCCCATCTTTATTTTTTAACACTTGATGACTAATGAACCTTGTGATGGTATTTGGTAACTATAGATATAATGAGAGGATATTTGCACAAATCTTTATCAACAACCACAAAGTTTATAATTGAAAGTGATAAAGGTAAGTTTTGGTGGCAGGTATCTTCCCATTATTATTATGGTCTCTAATTATTAAAATCAAAACTCTAATTAAATTCCCTAATATTATCAATGTTTGGTTTTTGACTATGCTTCTCCTTAAGGTATCATGGCGAAAGCTAAAATCACGGTTTTTATAAAGCCATCATCTAGTCTTCGCCATCTTCTTCACCATCTTTTCAACAACACCGCCATCAGTAGCAGGTGTGCAACAGCAGCAGCTTCTCATTTGGAATTATGCAATGAAGAGGAAGAGGATGAGGATGTGGGTTCACCTTCATCATCATCATTAACAACATCAACAAGAAGAATGGCAACAACAACATCATAGTTTAAGGTTTGATGATGATGACGATGATGGGCTGGGGTGGTGATGTTGATTTTTTTTTTCTTGAATAATTAGAAAATTGGTGGGTGGGTGGTTTTGAGTAAGCAATTAAACACGGCGTTTTGATTTTGTTGTTTGGTTTTGTTATAATCTTAAAACGGGGCATTTTGAATTGGAGATAGAGCCTAGCTGACGTGGATAAGTTACACAATCTTCGGCTGCCACGCAAGCAAGTAGTCCCCAGTTTTCTCATCGGTGATTCGACTTGCCAAAGATTGAAAGTTGGTGTATTTTATTGCCAAGTTTTTAAAAGATATGATTAAATTGCAAAAAGCACTAAAGGTTGAGATTTTTTTTGCAAATAACCCTTATTATTATTTAATAGGAAAATGTATTCCCCTTTGTATTAAATACAAAGGGAGAAAAAGATCATTATTCTTAAAAGTTGCATGAGGAGGAAGGAGCCACCTAAACCATGATTGAATCATCCTCTAGCTCAAACTCATCTATGATTTGTGATTACAAGTACGTACCTACTAAATCAACCTCTGTAATATACGTGGAAAATATTAAAAAAATATGATAAAACTTTTAATTTAGGAAAAATTTACTAAAAATTGAAATTTTTTTAGTTATTTTAATACAAATAAATAGTTGAAGTGACTATAGATCCCCACATCAAGAGTACCACTTCGGGTGCTATATCATTACATTAATACTTAATTTTGAGCAAAATCAATGGTTATATATATATATATATATATATATATACACACACACACACACACACACCAATATCTAGAACCCACTGAACTCCTACTAATTTAGTTCAATTTAGACAGGACCACAAGGATGACGAAGGTCTCCCAATACTAATTCAACACAACTTGAACTTGAAATCTCGTTTAAACGGAAACAACCCCTCACCAGTTAACTCCAACTAAAGGGACAATAGTTGTCTTCTAAAATGAACACAATTACCGTCCCTTGTAATGGGGAGGACATTTGTAATTTCGTCCCCTATGGAATTGGAGGCTGAGGCAATAGGGACGACAGGTGGGGATGACTAATATTTTTTGTTTAATTCGATTTTAATTTTTGTTTTGGTAAATTGAGAAGTCATGTGACCTTAGTATCGATGGATTGTACAATAGGGGGGCAACCCTTCCCTTTTAAATTGATGATAGTAGGGATCGAACATTGCACGATTTTAATTATTTTTTAACTGAACCAAACCAACTCCTTTTTTATTTTGGTCTTGATAAAAAAAAAAGGTGCTATTTTGATTTCTTTGCCCCGTCAGCAATTATATATTGATATTGAAAGTTTGATAAAATAAAAAAAAATAAAAAAAATTAATTATTTAAATTGATACAAATTAAAGATATAACTATTTAGAAAATTAGCATATAAATGAGATCATTTTTTTTTTCTAAAAAAAGAACTTCAATCCTAACTCAATTTTACCCTTTTAAATTGTAAAATTTATAATGATCTATTGGTAAAAAAATAAATAAACATTCGATACTTTTGGCAATTTTATCTAACTTTTAAATTTTGATTAAATTTTTCATTTAAATAATAAAAAATTTATTTAATTAAATAAAATAATTATTTATTCAAAATTAAATAAAAAAGCACAAACACAACAATAAAAATTATATTTACTGTTAAGAAATTATTAAATTTATAGATGATTGTTATTATAATAATTTTAAAAATTAGAGATTTTAATATAAAAATTGTTACTCTAAATAATTTAAAATTTTTAATTATTTACAACTATATAATTTAAAGTTATTAAAAATATTTAACTTTAAACTATCAAAAAAAATTGTCATATTCTACTGATACATGCGTGCGCCATACATAAATTTAAAAACTTTTCATATATGAATTTAATTTTTTAACTATCACATCAAAAAATTTTATTTATTATTGATCATATGATTTTAAATTAAAATATTTTCAAAATTTAAAAATGGGATAAAATTGTTGAAAGTCACAAAAATTTAAATTTTTTATTCCAATAGACTTTTAGAAAATTTTCAATATAAAAGGTAAATTTGATATTTTACAAATGCTTCATCAACAATTTTTATTTAATTTTAACTAAATGTCTATTTGTGCTACAATTGTCAATAATTGCTAAAATTGAGATTTTTTTTTTCAAAATTAAGAATGTTATTATCTGAATAATAACATTTGTAAATTTTTGTGTTTAAGTTACAAAAAATCAATTAAAATCAAAATATAGAGCTACCATAACTAAAGAAAAGAGAAATTATGAGATAATAGACGTTCAATTAAACTGCTGCTAATGGTTGATGGCTGATAAATGGTGACTAATAATTAATAGTTGATCAATTCGATGTGTATAGTAGTTGTCATTGATAATATATAGATAAAACATACAATGAAGCCTTTAGAATTTTAGTGTTAGATAAACGATATATATTTAACATTTTTGTAAATAATAAAATAACAGATAAGTTAAACATCATAATTAACGACTAAATATTACATATTTAATGATAAAATGTAAGCAACAGTCTAATAAGAAAAATAGATAATTTAAATACTATAATTAACTAATAAGTATTACATAATTAAGAACTAAAAATATTATTAAAATTAAATATATGTATTTACATTTGTTAAAAAATTTATTATTGTTATATTATTTATTAAAATTCTAAACACATAAATTTAGATCTATATTTATACTTTTCAACCCCGTATACAAATTAATATATGTGTATACATTTAATTTCAATAATACTTTTAGTTATTAATCATGTGAATATATTTAATTTTTGAAATATAGATTGATATACTACTTAGTGTTAAACGAATGATATACATTTAATACTTAAAATAATAAATAATTTAAATGTTATATTTAACTATTAAAATTTACATATTTAATAGGGAAATGTAATATATTTAGAAAAGATTAAAAAATATGGTAAAACTTTTAATTTAGGCCAAATTAACTACAAATTGAAAATATTTAATTTTTTTAATACAAATAAATAGTTGAAGTGACTATAGATCTCACACATCAAGAGTACCATTTAGGGTGTCATATCATTACATTAATAGCAGAATCGATGGTTGAATATATATATATATATATATATACATATGCCTCCACATGTCTGACCATCTGTTGAGGGGCATCTAGTGGGTCTTGGGTTTGAGACCATATATATTTTATCAAAGGGGCAGTGAGGTGGGGTATTTTATCAAAGGGATTAATAGCAGAATCAATGGTTGAATATATATATATATATATATATATATATATATATATATATAAAAGCAGCAATGATCTCCTAATAACTAATTCAATATGACTATATATATCAAAATTTAAATTTAATATATTATTTAAGTAGAAATAACCTCGTATCAGTTGATTTTAATGGTTATTGGTATGAATGAATATATTTTAAATTTAGATATTTATACCAAAATTAAAAAAAAAAAAGGGAAAGATATGGCCTTTATACATCAATAAAATTTTATATATGTGGGTGAATATAATTTATTATATACATTTAATTATAAAATAATTATAATTTTTATTTGAATATTTTTTCTAAAAATGTAATAATAAGTAAAAATAAATAATATTATAATAAACGATAACTTGTTATTATTATTATTCTATATTTTAAATATTTTAAAATTATATAAAAACATGTATTCATTTTTAATATCTACCATAAATTTAGGACAATTAATTAATTGATTATATTAACTTTATATATATATGTATATATATATTATTTTATACTGAATAATTAAGCCAAAATAAAAGAAAATTTATCACTGCAGTTTACTTCAAGTAATATAATAATAAAATTGATTTGATTGGTACTGAGAGATTCTATATCTATTGGAATTATTTATAAGAAAAAACAGATAGATTTCTGTCCACACATTCTCAGCAGTGTGGCTTGATCTCCATTTTAACTCTCTAAAGGTCTTGATAAAAAAAAAAAAACAGAAAAAAAGAAAAAACTCTAAAGGCAAATGCTACGTTAGCTATTAACAATTTAGAAGTATTGATACGTGTCTTTTCTTTTCTTTTCTTTTTTTCCTCTGAAATCTGGACGCAGTATTTAAGCAGGCCGCAGGACTAAGAATGATAAAAATAATTTACAAAGCAGGCGGCAGAATTCTAACGGTAGAAGAAGATGAGAAGTACCTGAAATTTGGTAAGACGCCGATGCACAGAGCTCTCATGGTAGAATATGCTGCTTGACAATATGCAGATGAAGGAACACCGCTGCTGGGCTCATTCCAATATCTTCTTTACTAGAAAAAGGTTTTATAAATTTTTGAATTTAATTGAATGCTTGAAAACGTGCGTACATCTTTTTTTTTTTTTTGGAGAGCAACTAAAATGTGTGTATTTTCAGCAGGCTACCGTCAAAATAAAAGGACAAATGGCCAGTGGAGAGTTGTCAACCATACAAACAAGTTGATCTTTTTGTTGATTTTGTTGGCTTGCCAAGAAATATCATGGACTTTAATATCAGCTGTATTTTGTAATGTAATGTTTATTCTTGAACTTTTAAAATTTAAACTAGCATGCTTTCAGAAAAAAAAAATATATATATATATATTTAAAACTAGCATGGTAACCAGTGTGTTTTAATTTTACAACGAATAAAATCATAAAAAAAGAATGATTATTGTAACTTTATAATGAATAAAATTATAGAAAAGATAAATTGTTATTTTTTTATTTATAAAATTTATAAAAATAATTATTTGTGTATGTTTTTTAATATTTTTATGCAATTATTGTTAGAAAAAGATAGATGAGCAGACTGTCTTAAAAACATGATTTTGTGCCTGAATATAAATACAGTCTTTTAGGAATTTTGCCTCACTATTTTGCTTGTAGGTTGTAAAGCAATTCCTTTTAGGATACACAAAATCTTCAGAGATAAGAAGCAAATTCAATATTTCTCCTAAGAATATACAGAGATTATTTATAGACTGATTATGAAGAGACATATATTTTATGAAAAAAATCATTTTTTTAATCTTTATATTGAAAAGTTTAATTCCAATCAAATGGTTTAACTCTAATCAAATAAGGAAACTGTTTCTTAAGTTATAGAGAGAAAATTAATTAAATAAGATTATAAAAACAGTTTAATTCTAATTAAACGGTTTAATTCTAATTAAACGGTTTAATCAAATAAGGAAACTGTTTCTTAGGAAAAATTATGCAGAGAAAATTAATTAAATAAAATCATAAAAAATAATAAATGATATGGATTTTGCAAAGTGTCCAAGTACCCATCTTTGATTATTAAATATTAAATATATATAAGCCTCTTTTACAGGCTCATAGACTATTATTAGGTCGTACATGAACAATCTTAAAAGCACTTGAAAGTCTCTTTTTGGATATATTATGGGTTCATATGTCTGTTCTTATTACTAACTATTCTCATAATCTCTCGTTTAGTTAGTAATGAGAATAAATAAAAGTTTATTATTAATTATATATGTATAGAGCATATATCTTTTGATTTAAACCTACTGTTAGTACAAACATTTTAAAATCTCAATGAAATTGTTGGTTATAAACAATTAAACCACAATTTATATATGTCAAGATTGAAAATATTGTACACATATATATATATAATCTTTGATATATTCATTGTGAGCTTTAGCACTAAAAATATGGTCTTGTGCTACCTCATGAATTCATGAACACTTATATAAGTTTATTTACCAATTTTTGATTGAAGTGGCACCATCTCTTGTGTTCATATAAATGAAGTTTCTTTGAAATCTTAAATTTTAGATTTCCTAGGTCTTGATTGATCCAAGATTAAACTTCACTAAGAATAATATATTCAACCTCATTTTTCTTAAGTACCATGTATCCTAGTACTCGATAACTGTCACTTGCAAAAATTTGTTATTACCTATTAAACCTTTAAAATTGTTAAACAATGAATAAGGTATGGATCCTATTATTAGTGACAAGTCATAATAGCTTAAGACCCATTTCATTGAATGTGCTCTTTACCATGTCTCTCGAGAGTCTTTTAGTTAATGGGTTAGTTAAATTCTTACTAAATTTAACATAGACAACTGTAACTATCCCATAAGATATCATTTGTCTAACATACACATGTCTTAATGCACTATGTTTAGCTTTGCCATTGTAAATCTTGCTAAAAGCTCTAGACATAGGTGCTTGACTATCACAATGGAAAGAGATCGATGGCATAGTTTGTGGCCACAATTTAATATCTAACAGCATGTTTCATAGCCATTTCGCCTTTTGACATGCTGCAACCAAAGCAATGAAGTCATATTCCATTGTGGAGTGAATTATACATGTTTGTTTCTTAGATGCCCTAGATATAACTCCCAGATGTAGATTTATTATCATTTATACTAGTTATCCAACTAGCATATGAATAACCATCTGATATTTATAGAAAGCCATTATACGTTAAAACTTAAGCTTTGGTCCTTTTAAGAGAACCAAAAATTCTTGCAATAGCTTTCCAATGTACAGTACTAGGATTATGATTATATCTTGAAAGTTTACAGACACCAAAGTAATATCATGTTGAGTGCAATGCATGGCATATGTCACACCCTATTTTACGTAACTCGAAATGGACGGTTAGTATCTCATCTTGTCTCATATAGCCCAAGATGGATACTAGAGTTTACTCTTTCACACTCTTTAACATCATTTTTAATAAAATTGAATAAACTTGATACTTAGCATTTTGTTTAAATATAAATATTTATATTGATATAAGTCGAGTTCACATTCAAATAGTAGTAAAGATTAAGTTAACAATAGTTTAGTATGTAATTCATAGAACATGTCTATAAAATTTTTAAACTTAAAATATACAATATTATAGCCACCAAAATGAGAGCAGCACCAAAGCAAGATTGTTAGTTTAACCTAATACTCTATCTACGGAACTCCTTAGAATCAAGGGTCCAATATCAAGCCATGCTATCTGAAAAGATTTTAAAAATAAAGAAACATGAGTATATAAATACTGATGACACTCCTAATGCAACAAAGAATCCTAATCTAGCAAAGATTCAAGATCCTTTGACCTATGATGGAGGTCCAATCACAAGGGCACGTGCTAAGAAGATGAAGGAAGCATTACACATGCTAATTCAAGCAATATGGGCTCAAAGTACAAATCTGAATAAATCTGATCCGTTCGGTGCACATGGAGTTAATTCTGGTCCAAAGCTTGTTCATTTGGTGCAAATTGATTGAATTAGCATGTGTAATGCTTCCTTCATCATTTGGTGCAAATTGAAGACTTAAGCCCAAGTAATGTTATTAGGTCTAATTTAGATGCTTTAAGCC
>CATIWM010517764.1:0-26151 GCA_949671775.1 Mallotus repandus | reverse complement strand
GTTTTATATTGCTTGATGATGTTTAGTCTACTATGTCTTTGGTTTGCAAAGATTAATACTAAATTAGTTTTAAAAATGTGATTTTTCCTATGTTACTTAGTTATCCCATATTATAGTTATTAAATCATAAATTCATCAAATTACATGAAGATTTGTACTTTCCATTACATGATTACATCAGGTTTTTCTTAAAAGGTATTTTAAATTCTTTTAGCTAATGTAATTAAAATTATATTATAATTTGACTAAATTAACTATTTTGATGAATGGTTGGTTTTAAACGTCCATCTCGGGCTACATGGGACGAGGTGTGACATCCTTGATTGACTGATGCATCTGTATGCTTGTAATTTACTCTTTTCTGCCCTGTAACTCTTTTGTTGACTCTTATACTTCAGCATTCCTTCTTTAATCTTTGAATGTAGATTTACTATTTTGCCCCCAAATTGCCCCAGAGCTAAAATTTTCCCCTAGTTTCTGATAATTTTCTTCCATGGAGATGGTGACATTAAGACCATCTATAGTTTCTTGAAGAATGGAGCTAAACTCATGCCTCTTATTCTGATTGGATTCATCAACACCTTTTTGGCATTCTTCTTTTCTTTATGTGTGCAACAAAGATCTTTTATTTATTTTTCTTCTCTTTTTTATAGCTTTGGTTGCTGAGAGACTCAATTTGCTCACCACTTCTATTAATCCTTTATCTTACTAACCCCATCAGTTTCAATCTCACGTATTGAAGATGCGAAGGAGTGAGTGAACTGACTGAAGAGAGTTATTGATATTGAAATCAACTGGACTTGCTCTTAATAGAACTGGATAAGGTGAGGAATCTTTAACTTTGAAGAACTCTTAAGTAGAGTATAAGGCTTGATGCTGATGTGATGATTGATGATAGTTACAAGGTATGAGTTGTAATACAAGTTGAGCCACATGGATTCTCAAGATACAAGAAGACACAAGGACTTTACAAAATGAACCACAAAGGGTGACAAGAAGAGAAAATAAAACTAAATAGCAATCTCATAGCACTTATTTCTTTAGCTTACATCATGTTTTATTTTTCCATTGAGATACTTATGCAAAATGATAAAGACGAATATACAATGTTTGAATAAAAATTTCAGATTCAATTTTGCTCATTCATTAGGGCAAAAAGGAGTACATTCTTTACATCACATGATAGAACTTCTGTAATGTCAGGCCTTCTTAAAATTTTCTCTCACTTTTATTTCCCTAATATTTTTACCTAACTAACCCTTTCAGGTTTTCTAGTCAGCATACTTATTCATTCTTTGTTTTCTTCTCTTTTTCCCTTTCTTTTTTTTACATTCTCTCAAATTTTCCTCTCTTCTGAGAAGTTGTACCATGTGATATAGGAATGTTCTTTGAATTTTCATTTGTACCCATGCTAAATGAATCTAATTAAATCTAATTGAATTTATATCAAACATGCATATACGATAAATATTGTAATGCAGAGTACCATCAGGATGCACATCACACAAGTAAGCCAAAATCAGAATTCATATCATTAATCATTAAAATAAAAAAAAGTTCTTAAGAAATTAAAATGTTATCTAAAGAAAGCATTAACAAGATTATTTCTAATTCTAGATGCTAGGGATGCTAGGTCTCATAGTGGCTCTCCTTCAGGTGGCAGATATAACGGTTATTCTTGCATTTCCTCACTGACTTGCTTGATCATCTCTTTTTTATTTCCTCTTTGTAGATAGCTAGGAGTTGTGGGCTTTTTAACCTTCTTTGCGCCTCTAGAGGCATCAAGAGATTTCTCAATAGGTTCAAGGTTTAGGATTTCAAAAGTGTGTAGCACTTCTTCCTCACTAACTCCTAAATTGATTATCATTGTGTTGTAGCTTGGGAGTGGATTTTCTGGGTCTATGATTCTTCCAACGTCTATGAGATTTTGGATTTCATTTTTGAGGTGAACATAAGTGTCTGTGCAATGTTCAATGACTTAATGGAACTTACAATAACTATTTGGATTATAGCCTGGAACATTTGGGTTTGGTGGTTTAGAATAGGCTAAGGGACGAAGTAAGCCTTTTTGCACTAAGTGTTCAAGGACTTTTGATAAAGGCTGGTTAAAATTTGAGAATCTCGACATTCTTTGCACTGTAGGGATTTTTACAACTTGGCTAGTGTTTCTCTGTTGAATGCCCCCAATTTGGTAATATTTCATTCTTACACTTTTTGTGTTGTTAAGTTGCTTATCCTTAATTTCTTCAGTTTGTAATCCATCATATAAGTCTAGAAATTTCTTAGGATTTATCCTTTACAACCTTTCAACCAGATTTGGTAATACATCCTTAACAGTCACCCTCACCTGATCTTCCTCAACTAGCTTATTCTTCATTAGTTCTATTTCATTTATGAACCTTATTAAAAAATATGAAAATGATGTGTTTAGCTTTTGCTTAGGAAACTCTGAGTCCCTAACAGATGTTTCTAACTTGGTGTTAGGTTCATACTGCTTTAGGAAAGCAGTGCATAATTCTCTCCAATCAACTTGAATTGTCTTTTCTAGCTCATAGTACCAGTTCATGACTATGCCTTCTAGAGATAATGTAAACAACCTTTTAATAATTGATAAAGGGGCTTTGGCAGTGCTCATAGCAGTTACGTATTAGCTAAGATGTATTCTTGGGTCTCCAGTACCAATGAACTTTTACAACTGAGGCCTTTTGAATTTGTTAGGCAACTTGTCACCTTCAATGCACAATATCTCATCAAAGTTAAATGAATAGTTCATGCCTTGCCCTCTCATCAGCTTTTCCATATTAGACATCTTCTGAGTCAGTGCTTGCATATGCTTGGACTCAAGATCCTGAACTAGCTTAAGTGATTCTTTCTTAGCTTTCTCTACCATGTAGTTCTCAACATCCTCAAATTTCATTTACATAGTAAGTACATTCCTAGCAGCATTCAAAGGTTGCCCCTTGACATTGTCATTATTAGCAGGTGGGGTTTCTACGACAGGTGAAATTGCAGCAGTAGGTGCAAGTGCAGGAGGTGGCATCAATCTAGCCAAAACTTGTTTTAGTTCATCTTGGATCATAGCTCTCAAATCATCCATGGACTATTTTCCCTCTTGTTGTTCCATTTCTTCAACTATGTGACTAGTTATTATTGAATATAGAGTTGAAGTGATTCTTTCTAGTCTACTACCTCTGCCAGATGAATCTATAATTGCTATAAAACAAGATGTCAGTATGATGTATTTAGTGCATGTATGCATGTATGCATGATGCACATGCTATGCAAAGTCAAGTAACAAGTCAAAAGTATAACATACATCCTTCCAACCTTATTTCTCCCACACACGAGCTCAATGTTGAGTCTCTTTTCCTAGGATTTTTTATCTTGGCCTTAATATCAATAGGGGATATCAAGAACCAACACGCATACTGAATCTCTCAAAGCAATAAAGCATAGAAATAATATTTCTAAGTATAAAAGTAAAGTCCAATCTTTATTAGTCAAGATGGGCTTTTAAAGTATGGGCTTGAGCCTTTATAGATAGAAATTACTCATGACAATAAACACAAGTAATTTGGGTAGATCTTAGGGGAAGTTGTTAAGCTATTAGATGAGATGGGTCCGGTGAAAAGGTCAAGGTTCTTTTAATAAGATGCCCTCCTTTAAGACTTGAGTTACTGGCCAAGGTCAGAGGGGCCCGACATCCTTTGCAAACTCGAGAGAAGGCTACCCCTTTAAGACTTGGGTAATAGACTCTGGTAAGATGAGCCCTGTAATCTCTCTTGAACTGAGTTAAGGCTAAGAGTGATGGTTAGCCAATCTATAATATCAGGACGCTTGTGGAATCACGGGACTATAAACCAACGTCATTGACTAATAGGGACATGCAAAAATGAAAGCAAGAATGAAATAATAATTAATAAAATAATTCTAAAGAACACAAGTAGAATCAGTATCTCTTATCCCCAGAGGAGTCACCATTGTAGACTGCCGGATTTAGCGTGCGTCCAAGTTTATTGCAACCATGACACTGTTTGAGCTCAGGGCTTGAGGGAACACACTACTATATCACAAAGACATAGCGTGGAGATGAGGAGTCACCACCCAGGGTAATAACTAGGACAATTCGATGGTGGTTATAACTTGATTCTGTAAAAGAAAGTTAGCACCATAACCAAGAAAATTCTGGATACGGAATACCAACTTCTTTCAATCTCATGTTCATTTAGAATTAGTTTATGAATTGCCAAATTATTCCTTATTTACATGCAATTCATATCAAAACCTTATTTTAACAAACAACTCCAAGGTAATCAATCTCATGAAAAACATATAAACAATGAATTCATTCAAGCATACACCCCCTAGTAGTCTAATCTATATTGATTTTAATTAGATGGGCTAAATCTACATGTTTTAATTTACAAGTGAGCTTAAAGACTAATGGACCTAATTTCTATTTAATTTTAAATTAAATGAACATAAGTCTACTTATTTTAATTCTAAAAAAGTGGGTCTAAATATATAAATTATGAAGTATTTAAATTGGTGGGCTTAATTATATATATTTTAATTCTAAAATGATCATAAATCTACAAATTATGAAAAAGACATTATTTAATGGGCTATGTCTAATTAATTTTAATTAACCTAAGGTCAACCTATATCTAAATTAGCTAAGTGGGCCTAAAGATGCATTTTCATTAATTAAACCTAAACTTATCATGAACTTAATAAAAAGGGATCCTAATTAAATAAACAATTAAAAGGCCTAAAAAATATACAAGACAAGCAAACAAAATAAAACAAAAAAAGGGGCTAAAATTTACAGGCTAAAATTAATTAATTGATCTAGCTAATTATGGGCTTTATGAAAGAATTGGGCTTAAAATTAAAAAAACGTAATGACTAATGAAATGGGCCTAAAGGTAAATAAACCTAAATCTAATTAATTAACTTACAAACCAAAAGAAAAACAAAACAACTAAAAATAAAAGGCTTAAAATAAATTTACCAAACCGAAATTAATTAAGTTACAAACAACCTAAAATTCTAAACAAAAAGAAAACGGATTCAATAAAAAAACCAAATTAAGTAAAGTGGCCCTAATAATTAACTAATTGATTATTTACAAATACCAAATCGTGAACAAGTAAATAAATAAAAAAATCAACAAACAACCCCTAATTCTATCCACTTTAATCTAATTCAATTTTAATTAAAAACCCTAATTATCTCTGCAATCATTAATTTTAATTAATTATCCAATCGAAATCCTAATTTTACTAACTAATTAATTAAAATAAAACACACAACACACACACATGACTCCATTATTCCCACTACTGGGATTATTACAGTGATACACTGAAAAAAAAATTAAAATTAATTACTACCCAAAAATAAAATAAAACTGCCATCAAAATACATAAATAAAAAATAAACCCTAAAAATGACTTTCAAAAACAAAATTTAATCCATGGCATTCCATAGATCTTCATAGATTTTGTTCTCCACAGTGAATTCAAGTCACCCATTCATGATCACAAACACAAAAATAAAACAAATAAGGATTAGTAATTAAACAAAATTAAAAATTAAAATTAAATCAAATCAAAATTAAATCAAACAAAAAATCAAACAAAATAAAAATAGAAATGAGTAGAAGAAGAGATGATTTAATTAATACAGTATTAATTTCCCTCAGAAGAGATTATCACCGATTGATGGAAGCCCGTGACTTTTATTGTATTTGTCTATGATTTTAAGTTTAATTGAATATGATTGATGGTTAAGAACTAAAAAAAGTTCATAAAAATAAAGAAGAGTGGGTGTTCTTTGGCTCACGGCAAATAATCAGAAAAAGCAGAGAAAAATAATAAAAAACCAAAAGCCTCCCTTTGTAAAAAGAAAATCACGTATATATAGACACAACCCTTGTAACCCTACGTAGAGTTCAGGGTAAAAATTTCTTTTTTATTATTTATCTGATAAATAAAAAATATATTCATAAAAAAATAAAAATAACAACAAATAAAAATAAAAATAAAATAAATAAAATTAAAATAAAGAAATAAAAAAATTACAGGACCAATTAGATCGGAAATATAGGTTTCTGGTAAAAAAATATAGCTTTCCGATCAATGCAAATTTTGGCAAAAATGTGGCCATATTTGGCCACTTTCCTTTTAAACTCAATTTGGCCATTTTGGCCAATCAAATTATTTTTTTTATTTTGGCAAAAAACGTGGCCATTGGGCCACTTTTATTTTTGAAATGAATTTGGCCAACTTCGGTCCATTTTATTTTATTTTTTTTTCAAAATTTCCTAAAATTCTTTTCTTCATTTTTTTTTATTTTTTCAAAAAAAATTTTAAAATAAAATATTTAAATAAAATTTAAAAATAATTTACAATTTAGTTCAAAATCAATAAATCTAATTTTACAGTCAATTTTTATCATTGGGTCTTCTGACGCATCCATGCTCTAATCATCCTGAAATTGGGTGTTTACAACATCAATATGTATTATTTCCAAAATTTCTTTAACTCTTTCTATTTGTCCAACAAATGGTGATCGAGTCATCTTGCCTTGGATATAAGCTTCACAAGTTGGATTTCTTGAGGATTCAAGATTACTCAAGATTCCTAATTTTTTCAACTTTGTCATTCTATCATTTGCAATATGACCTAATCTCAAGTGCCATAGATATTTTGGATTAGAGGCATTATGGATTAACATTGTACTCATAACATTAAAATTGGTTGGATATTGTTTGTTATTGGATTTATTATCAATATAATAAAGACCATGGAATACATAACCCATACCAACTATCTCATTATTAAACTAGATAGTACATACATCTCTTTCAAATAAAAACTTATAACCTTTTTGTAGTCAAACTAGAAATAGAGATGATGTTCTTATAAGCATTAAGTACATATAAAATATTGTTCAATAATAAAACATGACCATTTAAGTCAATAGAGGTGCTTCCTAGAGCTTTGACAGCAACACTTACTCCATCTCTAAGCTTTAAAGTCACCTTATTTTACTCCAACCTTCTTTCACTTATTAGATCCTGTAAGGAATAACATATGTGAGAACTAGCATCGGTATCCAATACCCATGCATTATATGAGCTCTTAGAAGATTTAGAAATAGATAAATTAGAGAAAGTCTCACCTTCTCCAATCCTTTCCTTTCCTTTGATTAATTCGTGGAAATTAGGACAACTTCTTTTCTAATGTCCATCTCCTTGGCAATAGAAACATTTTCCTTTGCCTTTGTTCTTAACTTTCTTTTTGCCTTTGTTTTTACTTACACCTCCCATAGCTTTAGGAACTCTTTCCTTAGCTTTCTTACTTTTGTTGCCCTTATTCTTCTTAGTCCTACTAAAAGAGGCAACTAACACAACCTCCTTCCTTTTTTCATTCTAAATAGCCTTTTGGGCCATCACAAGCATGTTTAATAACTGTGCAAGAGTGCAATTAATTTTGTTCATATGGAAATTGGCAATGGTTTGCCCAAATGACTCCAAAAAGGGATTGTAAGATTAAATCGGTTTGGAGTTTAACATCCATCATGAAATCTAGACTCTCAAGTTCCTCAATGGAACAAATCATAGAATTCACGTGAGCTCTAACATCCTCTCCTTCCTTCATTTTGGCATGAAAAAGCCGCTTAGATATCTCATATCTAGCGGTCCTACTATGTTCACCAAACAATTCTTATAGGTGAAGTAGGATTTCCCTTACATTAGTGTACTTCTCATGTTGCCTATTAATTTCATTGCTCATGGAAGCCCACATAATGCAATGTGCTTGCACGTTATCATCTTTCCATTTTTTAAGAGTGTCACATTCCTTTTGAGAAGCATTAGGTGGAAGAGGTCAAGGAGGACTTTGCTCCAAAAGATATAAGATGCGTTTGGAGGCCAAAAAAACTTTTAGATTACATAGCCAATCAATAAAATTAGGTTTGGCGAGTCCATGGTTTTTGAGAATGATGCTTAGTGGGTTTGAAGATCTCATATTATCAAATTATTGTAAAAAGTAGTAAGATTAATTAGTTATATGACATTGTTATTATTACTATTATATTTAGTCTTTAACTTGGTGAATGCTACACTTTCAAAATAGGGATTTAGGAACACAAGTAGAATAAAATAATAATTAATAAAATAATTCTAAGGAACACAAGTAGAATAAAATAATAATAAATAAAATAATAATTAATAAAATAATTCTAAGGAACACAAGTAGAATTAGTATCTTTTATCCCCAGTGGAGTCGCCATTGTAGATAGCAGGATTTAGCGTGTGTCTAAGTTTATTTTAATCGCAACACTATTTGAGCTCAAGGCTTAAGGGAACACACTATTATATCATAAAGACATAGTGTGGAGATAGGAGTCGCCACCCAGGGTAATAACTAGGAAAATTGGATGGTGGTTATAACTCGATTCTCTAAAAGAAAGTTAGCACCACAAC
Source organism: Mallotus repandus (assembly GCA_949671775.1). Lineage (NCBI taxonomy): Eukaryota > Viridiplantae > Streptophyta > Magnoliopsida > Malpighiales > Euphorbiaceae > Mallotus > Mallotus repandus. Next base: position 17,657 of record CATIWM010517764.1, on the reverse strand, counting down.
CAGGAAGAATTTGGATACGGAATACCAACTTCTTTCAGTCTCATGTTCATTTAGAATTAGTTTATGAATTGCTAAATTATTCCCTATTTACATGCAATTCATATCCAAACCTTATTTTAACAAACAACTCCAAGGCAACCAATCTCATAAAAAAACATATAAACAATGCATTCATTCAAGCATACACCCCCTAGTAGTCTAATCTACATTGATTTTAATAATATGGGATATTAATTGTTATTGGATTTATTATCAACATTATAAAGACCATGGAATACATAACCTATACCAACTATCTCATTATCAAAATAGATAGTACATACATCTATTTCAAATAAAAACTTATAACCTTTTCTAATCAAACTAGAAATTAAGATGATGTTCTTATAAGCATTAGGTACATATAAAACATTGTTCAATAACAAAACATGATCATTTAAGTCAATAGAGGTGGTTCCCATAGCTTTGGCAGCAACACTTGCTCCATCTCCAAGCTTTAAATTCACCTTATTTTATTTTAACCTTCTTTCACTTGCTAGATCCTGTAAGGAAGAACATATATGAGAACTAGCACCGGTATCCAATACCCATGCATTAGATGAACTCTTAGAACATTTAGAAATAGATAAATTAGAGAAAGTCTCACATTCGCCATTCTTGTCCTTTCCTTTGATTAATTTGAGGAACTTAGGACAATTTCTTTTCCAATGTCCATCTCCTTGTTAATAGAAATATTTTCCTTTACCTTTGTTCTCAACTTTCTTTTTGCCTTTATTTTTACTTACACCTCCCACTTTAATAACTCTTTCCTTAGCTTTCTTGGTTTTGTTGCTCTTATTCTTCTTCGTCCTATTAGAAGAGGCAACTAACACAACCTCCTTCCTTTTTTTCATTCTAAATAGCCTTTTAGGCTATCACAAGCATGTTTAATATCTCCATAAGATTGCACTCAATTTTATTCATATGGAAATTGGCAATGGTTTGCCCAAATGAATCCAGAAGGGATTGTAAGATTAAATTGATTTAGAGCTGAGCATCTATCATGAAATCTAGACTCTTAAGTTCCTCAATGGAAGGAATCATAGAATTCACGTGAGCTCTAACATCCTCTCCTTCCTTCATTTTAGCACAGAAAAGCTGCTTAGATATCTTATATCTATCGGTCCTACTATGTTCACCAAACAACTCTTATAGGTGAAGTAGGATTTCCTTTACATTAGTGTACTTCTCATGTTGCCTATGAATTTCATTGTTCATGGAAGCCCATATAATGCAACGTGCTTGCATGTTATCATCTTTGCATTTTTCAAGTGTGTCACATTCCTCTTGAGTAGCATTAGGTGGAAGAGGTCAAGGAGGACTTTGTTCCAAAATATATAGGATGCATTTAGAGGCAAAAACAACTTTTAGATTATGTATCCAATCAATAAAATTAGGTCCGATGAGTCTATGGTTTTGGAGAATGATGCTTACTGGGTTTGAAGATTCATATTATCAAATTGCTATAAAAAGTAATAATATTAATTAGTTATATGACATTGTTATTGTTACCATTAGATTCAGTCTTTAATTGTAATGGTCTCCCATCAACTTGGCGAATCCTACACTTCCAAAATAGGAAACGAAAATCCCTTATTGGATGGATTTCTAGTGGGTGATGGAGTTCTTAATTTCCTTTAAGTACACATTGCCATTCTTGGAATATTAGCTCTCATTAAGTGAAAAACTCTTGTCCATCACATCTCATTTGAGGTTCAATAAATCCGGCTCCTAATGCTTAAAGACCTTAGGTACACATAATTGTCATTCTTGGTCTCTTTACATTAGTTAGGTCCACACCATTGAATCAGTGTAATGTATCGATTTACACACTACTAACATTAGGTATTCCTATTTGCCATTCTTGGTCCATATTGTATCTATACACCCACAACATCTCATGCTTAATAATAACACTACATGAATCTTTTAGGCCTTATGTACACCCCTATGTATCTATAACCCGATGCACACAATCCTAAAACCATGCCAGTTATTGCTCTAATGGAGAGCCTAGACCTAAATTTAACTTGGAAGATTTTTTTATCTTTTATTAAGGTCTCACTTTGCATATTAGCCAATTATATATATCACATATATATTGCATGGCATCCAACTATACACATATATCACATATATATATAGCATGTTATAATATACATGTCACACATATATATAGAACATGCAAAAATGGATGTACAAATAATGTGTGATCATGGACCTTTCCTAAACCTATTTTATCTTTTAAAATAAGTTACAAAATGGCTTAGCCCAAGAAAATTCTTCAAGGAATAAATCTCTTTGTCACCATTGTCATAGGTCTCCAACTTGAACACTTCAAGCTATAAGATAAGCAAAAATCAAGTAAAATGCAACTTTTGCATGTTTGGATTTCTGGTCCCAGGTGATGTCTCGATCGGGACATGACCCGGGATTTGTTCTTGAAAAATATTTTTGTCTGGTCCTAGGTGTGGTCTTGGTTTAGAAATATGGTCCCAGTTGGGTCTATTTTATCCAAAATTACAAATTTCCCAAATTTGCTCATTTCAAGCTCCTCATGATCCGGATGCACATTCTCCCGATCAGGATCACCCAAGAACCATTTTAAGCCAATTTTAACACATAATAAGCCATAAAAATTGCAATTAACATCAAGTATAATCATAACACTTGCAATTATCAATCAATTTAGCATTTGTAAAGTGCAAAAAGGGGCTCTGATACCACTTAAAGGAATTCAAGTACAGTGATCGAATCACCTGTATGGACTCGTTCTCATCACATGAGGTGACATCCACATATACCTATCAGAGCACACAACACTTGTGCTCCTAGGTGGAGAGCCATACTTCATCACATGATGACGTGTGAGAGCTCTTAAGAATTGGATAGTCCATGCACTGCATCACCATGCGTTACTATCCTTTACTTTAATACCACTTGAAGGAATCAATTATGCAACTTACAAGTGTGGTGAGCACAAGCCTTAAATAGGGTAAAATTTAAAAATTTTACTTGCATAACCCTTCATAACATGAAGAATTCCATTCCTAAAGGATCCATTTTGCATTTTACACATAGTTAAATAGCAAATAACACATACATACATCAACCTAGGAACTCTAAGTTTAAGAAAACTTACCAACTCCTAAGTTTGATGTGGACCACAATAGTTGCCTATAAGCTTTGATGTAGTTAGGTTTAACTCTTGAATCAAATGCTCTAGTCTCCTAAATGTTAGGCCTCTAGCTTGAAACACCAAAGCTCCACCAAAACATCTTCTTGTTTAGATTGGATTAGATGCAAGTATCCTCTTAAAATGACCCTCTCAAGACTTGCACTAATTTTAATCTTTACAAGAACTCTTAGGGTTTTATTTTGTGTATGTGTTTCTCTCTTTTGTATGTCTCTACACAAAAATCTCTAACCTTAGAACACTTCTTAGGTCATGTATTTATATTTTGAGAAAGCAAACCCTAATCACATGATAAGTATACAACTTGTCATGATAAGTATGCAAGTTGTATGTCTTACTAGTGTACAAAGAAGTGTGCAGAGAATGAGATACATTTCATGTATCAGGTCTACATACACTTTTACACATATCAATATGATATACACCTTATCTTTTCCATGTTCAACAATTTACATTTAAAAGATAACATGTACCTAATAAGCCAAATTTTGACAATATCATTTTAATATGGACTTGGGCTTTGCAATTGGGCCAACACTTGGCCCAAGCCCAATCCATTAAACAAATGGGCCTAGATAAGGTTCGTGAGCCTTCTCAACATCTTGGATTAATCTTTAGTACAAAACCCTTTTGAGCCTAGGCCCATACAACTTGGCCATTAATCCAAGTCTAATTAGAAACAACATATATTATTAATTTAATTCTTTAATTAATATCTCATATTAATTAAGTATAAATTAATAATTAAACCCTTATTTGAATTAGATTTCATGATATGCTAGAATCATTGCTTAAAGCATAAATCCAATTTAATTAATCTTAATTAATTGATTAAACTCTTTAATCAATACTTAGATTAATTTTAATGGTGATTTGGTGAAACTCTTTTAGGTGTGACTTACTAGGTTCATGTTTAATTGGCAATAAGAAGATAATATCAACACTTGATATGATTTGAAACTCTTTCAAGTCTAAATGTGAAAATCCTAATTATACACATTTAGTTCTGATAAGTTGTGAGTGAACCCTAGCATCGACATCACAACTACCCAATTAGAAATGATTGCATGTATTGATTCACACGAACCATTTAGTCATAATTACCGTGCACTAAAATCCCTTCATTAGAAGATCTTGATATAGCCTAGAGTAATGGTTTAGTCAAACTCTAATAGTTATATTATATGACCTCATCTCAAGTTCTAATTCTTGATAAAATATAACAAACACTAAAACTCTTTCAATCTGTGTCATGTTTGTCCTAGCCAGGAACTTATTTATCAAGAAAGAATATAGATAGCATAGGATCTTATCCCTGTTCACTCCAGGCAATGAATCCCATCTTGGTGGAACACTCATCCCTACACTTAACCGACTAGAGCCATCACATGCCACATACCCATGTGTGATTAAAATAAGTATGTAAACGGTAATAAACCCTACCCACTTAATTGTGGATGATCGTGTCACCTCAGGTTAAAGGACTATATAGACCATTATGACCTAGATTATGATTGTTGACTATAAGTAAATATCCATGCAATCATAAAACTAATGTCATTGTTCAATCCAATCATCACATGAGTATCCACATGTCCATTTTGATATCTCATATCAAGTAGTATGAGACTCACTACCTCCCACTATTAGTATCACATACTAATCAAGGAAAATAGATAGAGGTGATAGTCAAATTAATATTACCCAAATATTAATTTATCGATTATGAGCATTTTATAGCATATGTACTAAATAAATTTGTAACTCATATTATCAACTCTTGATAATAAATTTATTTAACATTATGCTAATGGATTCATATTCAATTAACTAAACACTTTAGATAAAAAGAATATTCTTTATTGTAATTTGGGATAATTTACAATGTCAAAATATGTGATTGGCCTCTAGGGCATGCCACCTACACTAACAATTTCAACCCACAGGCTTAGATTAAAAACCCACACTTGTGGGTCGTCAACCCATGAGCTAACTTGGCTCTTTTTAGGTTTTTTGGTTGCTTTTTGGTTTCTTTTGGATTTCTTTCTTATCAAAGCACACTTGAGAAAACTTTCGAAAGAGTTTTTCCCCTATTTGATTGACGGAATCCTTTATCATCAAATTTTTGGGGGACCATCAAAATTTAGGTATCAATAAATAGTGATTTAGTAAAACTCTTTTAGATGTGATTTACTAGCTTCATGTCTATTTGGTAATGAGAAAATAATATTAACACTTGATATTATTTGAAACTCCTTTCAAGTCTAAATGTGAAAATCTCAATTATGCGCATTTAGTTTTCATAAGTTGGGAGTGACCCCTAGCATCAATATGACAACTACCCAATTAGAAATGAATGCATATATTGATTCACACAAACCCTTTGGTCATAATTACGGTGCACTAAAATTCCTTCATTAGAAGATCCCGATATAGCCTAGAGTCAAGGTTTAGTCAAACTCTAATAGATGTATCATATGACCTAATCTCAAGTTCTAATTTTAAATAAAACATAACAAATACTAGGAACACTTTTCTAGCACTGAAACTTTTTCAAACTATGTTATGTTTATCCTGTCCAAAAACTTAGATAGCATAGGATCTTATCCTAGTTCTCTCCAGACAATGAATCCTATATTGGTCGAACTCGTATCCTTACATTTAATTGACTAAAGCCATCACACACCATATACCTATGCATGATTAATATAAGTATGTAAGCGGTAACAAACTCTAAACACTGAAATATAGATGACCTAGATTATGATCATTGACCATAAGTGAATATCCATGTAATAACAAATCTAACGTCATTGTTCGATCCACCCAATACATGAGTATTCACATGTCTATTCTGATCTCTCATATTAAGTAGCATGAGACTCACTACCTCCCGTTATTAGTATCACATACTAATAAAGGACAATAGATATAGATGATAGTGTAATTAATATTACGCACCGACTATAAACATTTTATAGCATATGTACTAAATAAATTTATAGCTCATATTATCAACTCTTGATAATAAATTTATTTAACAAGATGGTAATGGATAAATATTTAATTAAATAAACATTTTAGATAATAAAATATTATTTTATTGCCATTTAGAATAATTTATAATGTCAAAATATATGATTGGCCTCTGCGGCATACACCTACACTAACAATCTCCCACTTGCACTAGAGCCAGTCACTACAGTATCTTAGACCCGTCTTCTTAAGATATCACTCCAGCTATAGTTGCGTTAGTAAGTGGATCAATGTCATTATTAGCTTAAATTATCTTTTACACGATGATATCACCTTTTCCAATAAGTTCTCTGATAATATGAAAATGTATTTCTATGTGTTTGGATTTTTTGTGAGACCTCGGTTCCTTTGCCAAAGCAACAACTTCATTGTTATTGCAATTGAGAGTTATTGAGGACTCAATGGAAGGAATAATTTCTAGTTTGGTAATGAACTTCTTAATCCAAATAGCTTCTTTAGCAGCATCTGATGCAGCTATATGCTCAGCTTTTGTAGTGGAATTAGCAGTGATGCTTGGCTATAACTCTTCCAGCTCACTGCTTCTTCATTACAAATGAAAACAAACTCAAAGATAGACTTTATATCATCCACATATGATTGAAAATTAGAATCCATAAAACCATTTGAAAATTAGAAACCATAAAACCATTTGAAAATTAGAAACCATAAAACCATTTATTTGTAGATCACATACTCCATAAGTTAAGACCAAATCTTTAGCCCTTCTCAAGCACTTAAAGATTACCTTAACAACTATCTAGTGTTCCAAACCTGGATTGAATTGAAACCTACTAGTCACAATAACAACATAAGCAATATTACGCCTAATACATAACATAACATACCTTAAGCTTCCTATAGTTGAAGCATAAAGAACTTTGGCCATTTGCTCCTTCTCCTCAATGTTTTAGTTGATATACCCTTGGATAAATGGATACCATGCCTAAATGGTAGCAATCCTCTCTTGGAATTAAGCATGTTGAACCTCTTCAACACCTTTTCCAAGTAAAGAATTTAGGATAAACCTATCATTCTTCTCGATCTATCTCTATAGACTCGAATGCCAAAAATATAAGTAGCGTCCCCTAAGTCTTTAATGGAGAAAGTTTTACATAACTATAGTTTAACATTTGTAAGCATGCCAACATCATTCCCAATTAATAAAATATCATCAACATATAAGATTAGGAAAGTGAGTTAGCTCCTACTAACCTTCTTGTACACACAAGGCTCATCTTCATTTTTTATAAAACCAAAAGATCGAATGGCTTCATCAAAATGATAATTCCAACTCCTTAAAGCTTGTTTTCAACCATAAATAGTTCTATTAAGCTTGCACACTTTAGAAACCTTCATCTGATTCAAAGCCTTTAGGTTGTTCCATATAAATCTCTTCCTCAATACAACCATTGAGAAAAAGCAGTTTTGACATCAATTTGCCAAATCTCATAATTATAGTGTGCAGCTATGGCAAGAAGAATTTGAATGGATTTAAGCATGGCTACCAGCGAGAACGTTTCCTCATATTTAACTCCTTACCTTTAGCAAAACCCTTTCACTATGAGCCTTGCTTTATGGGTATTAACCTTTCCATCTGTACCAATCTTTCTCTTGAAGACCTATTTACAACCTATAGGTACAATACCTTTAGGTTGATCAATAAGTGTCCAAACTTGGTTTGTATACATGGAATCTATTTCATCTTTCATTATTTCAAGCCATTTTGAAGAATCTTTATCTGATAAAGCTTCTACATATGTTATATGACCATCATCATGATTGCTTTCTTTATAAATATGTAACTCCTGTATATCATGTAGAAAGCCATATCTCTCCGGTGGATGAGATACCTCACCTGATTTTCTAGGAGTTGGTGTGATGATCTTTTCAATGGGATTAGACTCTTAGGTTTGATCAAAATCCATTTGATCAACTTGATTGGCCTCATTAGAAGATTCTTCCTCTAATGCTATCTTCCTTCCTTGACTACCTTGTTAAAGAAATTATTTTTAAAGAAATATGGCATCTCTACTTACAACAATAATTTGTTTAGTAGGAAGATAAAAATAATGCCCTAAACTAACTTTAGGATATCCAATAAACCTACATTGAATTGACCTTACATATGATATAAGCTAGGCATCCCTAAATCTTAACATAACCTAGTGCCTTACTATGCCATATCTTATTTGGTGTGGTAGAAATAGACTTAGATGGAACATGATTTAGGATGTAAGTAGCAGTTTCTAGTGCAAAACCCCAAAGGAAAGTAGGCAAATATACGTAGCTCATCATAGATTGAACCATATCCAATAAAGTTTGATTCATCCTTTCATATACACCATTTAGTTGAGGTGTGTTAGGTGGAGTTAGTTGTGAATTAATTCCATGTTCTTTAAAGAACTCAATTAATTGGGTACTTAAGTATTCACCTCCCCGATCTATTCATAGAATTTTAATACTTTTCCCAGTTTGATTCTCTACTTGGACCTTGAATTCCTTGAACTTTTTAAAGGATTCACTTTTATATTTCATTAAATATAAGCGACCATACCTTGATAGATCATCTATAAAGGTAATGAAGTAGTAGAACTCACCTCTTGCCATTTGATTAAATGGTCCACATACATTACTATGTATTATTTCCAAAATTTCTTTAGCTCTTTCCATTTGTCCAATAAATGGTGATCAGGTCATCTTGCCTTGGATACAAGCTTCATAAGTTTGATTGCTCAAGGATTCATGATTAATCAAGATTCCTAACTTTTCCAATTTTGTTATTCTATCATGCACAATGTGACCTAGTCTTAAGCACCATAGATATTTTAGAATAGAGGCATTATCAATTAGCATTGTATTCATAACATATGTGAGAACTAGCATCGGTATCTTATACCCATGCATTAGATGAGCTCTTAGAACATTTAAAAATAGATAAATTAGAGAAAGTCTCACCTTCTCCAATCTTGTCCTTTCCTTTAGTCTTGATTGACTCAAGGAAGTTATGACAATTTCTCTTCCAATGTCCCTCTCCTTGGCGATAAAAACACTTTCCTTTGCCTTTGTTCTTAACTTTCTTTTTTCCTTTGATCTTGCTTACACCTCCCAATGTCGGGTTTTGTGATGTAAAATGTAGTAAAAAACAAAACTTTTAACAATGAAAACCCTAAACCCTGATCCAGTAATTCGAATTAGATCTATTGAGAGGGTTTCCAAACACTCACCAAGACAATCTTATGGTAAGATAGTTGGAAGGAAGAGAGGGGGTTCACTCCGGTGACACCCTACCTCAAGCTTTTCATGTCCTTTTGTTTGATTAAAGTGCCACTAAAAAGTCATGCCCTCTACGGTATCGACATAAACAAGGTGACTAAAGCGAAGTTAGTGTGCTAGCTCTTTTTAGTCTTCATAAGATGATTTCACTCTATGTATTTTTTTCTTTTCACAAAAGAAGTAGTAGAAGAAGAAGGAGAAAAGTGGCTTAACCTAAACCTTAGAGAATGAGATGTATTCGTAGCCATCATTTCTAAGGTTTCATATACCTCCACTTACCAAAACAGTTTTGGTAAGTTTAAACTTCTTTTTCTACTTTGATTCTAATTCCAAAATTAGAATCATTTCCTATTTATTTAGATAACTCTTACCTTAAATAAATTAGGAAATAAACATGTATATATATATATATTTATATATATATTTATTCACTTATTTATTTAATCTTACATAGACATAATTATTAGGTTAATTAACCCAAGTCTGCTTTGGGCTAGTTTTAAGTGTGCGACCCTGTAGGTCCACACAACATTGGCAGTAGGCCTAAAATTCCCATTTTAGCCCATAAGTCATAATTAGTCTCTAGCAAGACATTATGACTACCCAAGTTGTATGAAGGCCAATAATCTAACATAACCTAATACACAGTGTGTACTATAGTCCTTTTGTCATATGATATCCTGATTGAACATAAGGCATGGAATATGTCATCCTTATATTATTCAATCATATTGTTTCTTGATCCCAAGTAAACTGATACTGAAAACTCTTTATCTGATATTGATAACTCTTTATCAATACATTCTAGTATGGCCATGCATTTCTCTTCAGTCTAACTCATCGACGGGCCCATAGATATCTTCTCAAAATAACTGAGGGACAAATTCCATCTTAATCACTCACATTCCTCACATAACTCATTCTATATCCAATCACAACCTATTTTACCATATGGTTAAAGTATGGTGTAGGGATGTGTTAAAATACAGAACTTATCATGCAGGAAACAATAGTGATCTCATGTCAGAGGACTCAAATAATATGACTATGATGAGAATCACCTATGACAATAATCCATGTGGTATTCTCACAGTGGGTCGATCTAGTAGATTATTTCTCTAAACATGTACCTATGAGTTTGACTTAATATTGCATATACATGATTAGTAAAACTTAATCATTAATCAACCTCATACTAGTCGTTATTCATTATTGTTCCCACAACAATAATCGACTAGGGATATTTAGATTAGAATTCAAGTATAATCTAAGAGTCTTACTATCAAGTCATGTACTTTATGATCTTAGTAGAATTAACTAATCAAGGATAATATTAGAATTAGCCAGTAATAATAAAAATGCCTATTTATTATTAAAATAGAAATATGACAAAGTCAAAGTATGGCCATTACATATTTGGCCTAGGGCATAACACTAACAATCTCCCACTTTCACTAGGCCCAATCAATATTGTATCTCATACCCATTGACCTAGTATGACTCTCACGCATAACATGTGGTAGAGGCTTAGTTAATGGATCAGCAACATTGTCATATGTTGGTACTCTGCATATCTTCATGTCTCTTCTCTCAATGATCTCTCTAATGAGATGATAACGCTTGAGTATATGTTTGGATCGTTGATGTGATCAGGGTTCCTTAGCCTGTGCTATAGCTCCATTATTATCACAATACAAGCCTAATGGATCTGATATACTAGGAATAACTCCTAATCTAATTATGAACTTCTTGATCCAAATAGAATTCTTTGGCAACCTCTGAGGCAGGTATGTACTCAGATTTTATTGTAGAAATGGTAACAGTGTCTTGCTTTGAACTTCTCTAGCTCACTGCACCTCCATTTAAACAAAACGCATAACCTGACTGTAATCAAAAATCATCTTTGTCATATTAAAAGCTTGCATCTGTGTAACCATTTACAACTAGCTCATTTTCCTGCCAACCATACAGTAAAAATGCATCCTTAGTCCTTCTTAAGTACTTAAGGATATTCTTAACTGCTATCCAGTGACTTTCGCATGGGTCTGACTGATATCTGCTCGTTATGCTCAAGGCATATGAGACATCTGGTCGAGTGCATAATATTGCATACATGATGGATCCAATAGCAGAAGCATATGGAATATTACTTTTGCAGTCTCGCTCATTTTGTGTCTTTGGACACTGAGTCTTGCTAAGACTAATGCCATGGGACATTGGCAAGAATCCTCTCTTAGAGTTTTGCATACTGAACCTATTCAATACCTTGTCAATGTAAGTGCTTTGACATAGGCCAATAAGCCTCTTAGATCTATCTCTATAGATCTTGATGCCTAAAATATAGGCAACTTCACTTAAGTCTTTCATTAAGAAACAATTCCCTAACCATGATTTAACATTTTGTAGAGTAGGGATATCATTTCCAATGAGTAATATGTCATCTACATATAGCACTAGAAAAACTATTGCACTCCCACTAACTTTCTTGTAAACACAAGGTTCATATTCATTCTTGATGAATCCAAACTCTTTGACTGCTTCATCAAAATGAAGATTCCAACTTCGAGAAGCTTGCTTCAATCCATAAATGGATCTTTGAAGCTTGCAAACCTTTCTAGAATTCTTAGGATTGATAAAACCCTCTAATTGCGTCATGTACACATCCTCAATGAGTTTTCCATTAAGAAATGTTGTTTTGACATCCATTTGCCATATCTCATAATCATAGTATGCAACTATGGCAAGGAGAATTTGAATGGACTTAAGCATAACAATTGGTGAAAAGGTTTCATCATAGTTTATACCATGTGTTTGCTTGAAACCCTTTACAACTAGTCTTGCTTTATAGGTATGCCCATTGCCATCCATGTCAGTTTTCATTTTGAAAACCCATTTGCACCCAATAGTTTTTAAACCTTCAGGTGGATAAATTAAAGTCCATACTTGATTATCATACATGGATTGCATTTCTGATTTCATGGTCTCCAACCATTTCTTAGAGTCTGGACTTTCCATGGCCTCTTGGTAGGTTGTGGGCTCACTTTGATCCACAATTATCACATCATTATTATCTGTTTTGAGAAATCCATATCTCTCAATATTTTAACATGTCCTACCAGATCTTTTAGGACCTTGTGGTACTTGTGTAGATTCAACGTTTACTTGTTGATCCTAGTGAGGTTCCATATATGGTATAATCCTATTTTGTGGTTCTTGAATTTTTTTCAAGTTGTACTTTACTCCCACTAGTTCCTTTGGAAATATATTCTCTCTCCAAAAAGACACCATCCCGAGCAATAAACACTTTTTTCTCAGAAGCATTATAAAAGTAATATCCTTTGGTTTCTTTAGGATATCCCATAAAAAGACATTTATCTGATTTGGGTGCTAATTTATTTGAAATTTGACGCTTCACATAAGCCTTACATCCCTAAATCTTAAGAAAAGATAAAGTGGGAGTTTTCCAATTCTATATCTAATATGGTGTCTTTTCAACTGCCTTTGATAGTACTCTATTAAAAAGGAATGCAGCAGTTTCTAAAGCATAACCCCAAAAGGAGATTGGAAGATCTATCTGACTCATCATAGATCGAACCATATTTAGTAAAGTTTGATTTCTCCGTTCAGATACACCATTCCATTATGGTGTTCCTGGTGGAGTTAATTGTGAAACTATTCCACAATCTCTAAGATGATCAATAAACTTTTTGCTTAAATGTTTGCCACCTTGATCAGATCTTAGTGCTTTAATAGTTTTACCAAGTTGATTTTGTACTTCATTTTTGAAGATTTTCAACATTTCAAAAGGTTCAAATTTGTGTTTCATCAGATCGACATAGCCATATCTACTGAAATCATCTGTGAAAGTAATGAAGTACTGATAACCTCCTCTAGAAGTAGAACTTAATGGACCACACACATCATAATATATAAAGCCTAACAAGTCATTAGCCCTCTCACTATATCTAGTAAAGGGTGTCTTAGTCATGTTGCCCAACAAACAAGATTCACAAGTTTCATATGATTCAAAATCAAATGACTTCAAAAGTCCATGTTGATGGAGTTTCGAAATGCATTTCTCATTTATGTGGCCTAAATGACAATGCCAAAGATAAGTTGTGTTTAAATCATTAGATTTAAATTTCTTTGTATTAATGTTATAGATGGACCTTTCATTTGTGTCTTCTATGTCTAAAACATAAAGACCATGATTTTGTGGAGCATATCCATAGAAAACATTATCATGATAAATGGAGCATTTATTACTCCTAATAATAAATTTAAAACCATTCTTATCTAAACAAGAAACAAAAATAATATTAATGCTTATAGCAGGTACATAATAATAGTTTTCCAAACTTAAAACAAGTCCACTAGGCAAAGTTAAATCATAAATTCCTACAGCTAAAGTAGTAACTCTTGCTCCATTGCCAACTCGTAGGCCCACTTTGCCTTTAACTAAGATTCTACTCCTTCCTAGACCCTGTACATTAGTACAAATATGAGATCCAGAACCGGTATCTAATACCTAAGAATCAGAAGTAGATAAATTGACTTCCATAACATGAATACCTGAAGAAGTAGTCGTACTACCCTTCTACTTCATATCTTCTATAATGAGTTTGCAATTTCTTTTCCAATGGCTTGACTCATTGCAAAAAAAGCATGTTCCCTCCTTAGGTGGTTTTGCTTGGGATGCAGGCTTAGGCTTGGGCTTCCAAAAGCCTTTAGAAGCCTTGATCTTGCCTTTACCCTTTCCCATCCTTTTCATACCTTTCCATTTATTAACCATTAGAATATCCTTAGTAGTCTTGATGTTCTTCTCAGCGGTCTTAACGATCCCATGCAATTTAGAAATAGTTTTGTTCATGCCATGCATGTTATAGTTCATAACAAAGCCATCACAAGTTTTTGGCAAAGACTGGAGAACGATATCAATGGCCAAATCTTGCTCAATCTTAAGACCAAGCCTTTCAAGATCTTTAAGATGACCTTTCATCTTAAGAACATGAGGAGCCACTGAGTTGCCAACAGTTAACTTGCAAGAAAGCAATGCGTTAATGCTGCTAAACCTTTCAATTCTGACTTTCTCTTGGAACATTTCCTTGAGATGACCAATTATGGTATAAGCATCCATCTCCATTAGCTGCTTTTGTAAATTTAAATCAATGCATCCAAGTATGAGGCAAGTGACATCAATAGAATTATTGAGATGCTTACTATGAGCATCCTTTTGAGCTCTAGGAGCATTAGTAGCTGGTTCATCAGGAATAGGTTGATTAAGGATATATTCCTTTCTTTCTTGCTTAAGAACAATTCTTAAGTTTCTGTACCAGTCAAGGAAGTTAGTCCTATTAAGCTTATCCTTCTCAAGGATCGATCGTAGTGACAAATTAGATGTTGTGTTCGATGCAATTATCTACAAAAAATATATATGCAATGTACTCAGTATTTTATCAAGTTATTTTAATGAGGTATAATTATAAATCCCACAAACAATTTATTCAAATTAATAACCCTCAAGTTAACTTGTAAATTATAGTGGGTCAAGATCCATATTTCATCATACTCTAAGTGAGCTTTGGCTCATTGCCTAAAGATATAGTTATTTAGGTAGGTAACTCTTACCAATTACATCTCATGTAACTCTTGGAAGTATGGGATTTGACATCACATGTCCTGGCTAAAAATCCCATATGATGCCCTAGGTCCAAAATCCTTTTGATGACCTAGTTAAGTCAAACCATAACAAACGTTTGGAAATCACTCTTTTCTAACTTGCCTTCCTCGGATGATTTAATACACCCTGCTATGGCAGACCCATATATAATAATATAAGGCTTGACAAGTATTTAAGCATATGGGAGGCATCATGGTGACTTAATATTGAATGAGGGTTCCCATTTGTTTTTACTTTATTTCTATATTGTTATGTTGTAAACATACATCACATGCATAACATCACATACATAATATAATAAAGCAATAACGTAAACATGACATAGCATAGCCCAAATCATGATTGATCTTCATAAGCCAATATGAAGATCAATGGTCAATCCTAGGTAAAAAGACATCCACCATATTGAGCCTTTCACCTTGGATCTACATTTTGAGTTTCCATCTTGGATCTCCATCCTTGGCCTCCTTTTGTGTCTCCATGTTGGGTCTTCATTTACGTTACATTACAAGTTGTAATATATACAAATTCTATTACTACATAATAAATAAAATTACAATAAATGAAAAATGACTCGCATGTCGTATTTTAAAAATTACAACCTATAAAAATAAATAACAAAAATCCAATCACATTGGTCTTAAGGGCCGTGCCATGCACCATTCATTTTTACATTAAACATATAGAGCATAATAGTTTAATTTTCATTGAAATTAGTTATTATGACAAGAACAAATTATGTCCAATATCCATTTGGCAGTCCTGCTAGCCGATTAACTGGTGGGGTCAAGGGGGCAACGCCCCTTGTGAGCCCCCGAAAGGTAAACGATTTGCCATAACTCTTTGAATGAGTTGTTGCCAAAACATTAAACCAATGTAATCATATTACAACTCATTAGTATGTTCAAAACATGCTAATTTTTTTCAACACTTGAACGAGAGTGCCATCAAGTTTTAAAACTACACTTTGTAAATTTTCAGTCTCACACGACCGTGTGCCTAAATGTGCACAGTCGTGCACACTATATCTGTTAAAATTGCAATGCAGTTTTGTGCACTGCCATACGCCTCAGCCACACCGCTGTGCAACTTGTACACCTAAATTTCTTCACTAAAAAACAGTATATATTTTCAAAAAATTCACACTACAAACAATGTTTAATCATATTAAACAACCATAGACATTAATCCAATTAATATACAAAAATGTTTTCGATGTAGATTTAATTAAATCATCATATAGAAATGTTCTAATGAAATTTTGAAAACTCTTTTCAAAATAAAACATATATCACATATATGTCAAAAACTCATTTTCATATTGTAAGCACCTAATTTCGGCATGACTAGAGTATGAATGCGATAGAGGACTTCGATGATGAAAATATTATAAATAGATCTTTAATATTTGAATTTTGAAATCTCAAAAGGTTTAGATGCATTTTCAAGGGGATTTAATTGGTTTTTAAAGGACTTAATTTGTTAGAATTTATTTCTTTTAGGGGTCTTTTTGTAATTAAAAGTTAAAAAAATTAATGAACTGATCAGAATTATGTAATTCCGACCGGAATTACACATTTTTGGTCGAAAATGCATAGTTCTTATCAGAATTATGTATTTCCGATCGGAAATACATAATCTTGATCGGATTATATTCTTCTGATTGTGTCCATCTGTTTTTTTTATTTTCTTTTTCTTTTTCAATAAATAAAATTTTTTTGATTGGTGGAATGATGTGATAAATCATTTTCTTAGGATTTATCTGAATTTTTCTAGAAATAAAAGTCATGTTTAAACCAAAACTTTATCTCCTGTAACTTACAGGAGAATACGTCTTTTAGCTAGGGTTTTTCTATATAAACCCAACTTAACTCTTCTATAAAAAAAACCTTTTTTGGAGACGCATCATACACACTTGCGTATACAGAGCCCCAAAAAAATCTCTTTTATTTATTTTTTTAAAGGAGCAGTAGGCCTTCTAAGAAAAAAAGGTTCAACTATTGAAGATCTATTCAAAGCAACGGTGATTCACACCACTCTGAGGAGCAAATCAATACTGCACCATCCTCATTCATCTTCTTTCTCTTTTCTTTTTATTTGATTTTATTATCTTATTTAATTTTCTTTATTTTTAATTCATTCTAACTTCTTTTTTTTATTTTGTTTCATGTTTTGGTGGGGATGAACGCATGATTAAATTGAGAAAATCCATGAAGATCCATGGAATGCCTTAGATTAAATCCCTGTGGAAATTTACATAGTCTTTTTATTATTATTTTATTTTGTGTTGTTTTATTTATTTATTTTGTTTTATGGGTTGTATTATTATTTTAATTTAATTTTTTTAGTAGATTATTGTAATAGCCCCAATAGTGGGAATAATAAAATCCTATATGTGTGCTGTAGATCTTATTTTAATTAATTGATTAATTG
>CATIWM010517739.1:0-14256 GCA_949671775.1 Mallotus repandus | reverse complement strand
ACATATGCTGTCCTATCATGCAGCCCCCAAATGGTGTGCAAAGAATGCAAAACAACTTAATTTTCACTATTCTGCCCATTAAACTCTAAAAGGGCTGTACACAGTCCTAACTTAGAAAAATTCCCCAAACCTGTAGAGAATGAATTCTAAGCTCAAATTTGATTCAGTATTAGATCCATATGTACTCTGAATTTCGAAAAAAGATTCACTTAATTTAAACAACTATAGAGTGAGATATAAGCACCTGAACACAACCAGGTCTCTATACACGAATAGAGTGAGCATCAAAATGTTTCTTTTTATTAGTATAACTTAATGTCTGATTTCGCTCAAACTTAAAGTGACAAAGTTTTATAGGACTCTTTTAAGTTTTCACTGAATCAAATAACACTCAATTTGGAGCTCTATATCTCAAGTTATAATCAAAACACAGAGACTGTCAAACTAGGTGCTTAAAACCCGAGAACAGCATGTTATGAACCCTAAACCAAATCAACCAAAACAAGTAAATTACTTACCAAATGGATCAATACAGCCTTTAAGGATGATAATTTCAGCCTGAAATTTGTTTATAATTCTTTATTTAGCTTGCAAAATATCAACTTTAATTAAGGAATTCAGAATGCTCTCTACTTTCTCTTTTCTCTTTCTTTCTTTTCTTTCTCTTTTCTTAACAACTAAGGCTACCTACAAAGTCCACGAAATTCAGAAGATTCCATATCATATTTGGATATATTAAAGGTGAAATATCCATTTTAAGCCTTAATCAAATGGTTTTCTCCTCTATTAGACCTCAAGCTTTCAATTGTGCATTTTAGCACGTTCATTTGATTCAATTGAGTCCAAATCATCCTAAACTTTTTAAATCTCACTCTTTACTTTATTTTTAATCCTAATCCCTTTTATTCTCATAATTTTACTAATTTTGAGTTACATCAAAATTTAAAAATTCTCGCTCTTTGATTGAGTATAAATCACGGTTTAACCTGATACACTAGTCTAACTATATATATACTAACTTATTCTTAAACTCAGCAAATATATATAAATGCAATGTAATATGTATGCAAATGTACCTATAGTAGAGTACGGGTGTGACAACAATAACTCCTAAACATGAGACACAATGGGGATTTTCTATTAGTTTGTAGAATAAAATATTCATGCATTCATACATTCATAAAATCCATTCATATGCATTCATATATTTATGCATTTAGACATTCACTCATATGCAATTATGCATTCATAAATTTGTATATTCATATGGTTTATGATTTATAAGAGCCTTCTTTTTAACTCTGGAGATAAGGCTCTTAGCACTGAGCAACCCACACATTAACTTCTCTACAGTGGACCTACTCACTGGTATTTTTTAAAAAAATATAAATATTTATTTATTTATTTGCTGCTAAGTTTTCAAGATGAAGTTTTAGGAATACTCATATGAGTAGTACAATCAGGTGTGAAACCTACTAACTGATGGGTGAATAGAGGCAGCTCCTCGTAAACCTCATACTTGTATTGGAGGTCGAGCATTGGAAATTCCAAATCTACTCCTCGAGATAGCTCACCAAGGATGATATCAATGCTATGATGGTACACGGTAGGCTTAGAATGAGAGCTCAATTCACCATAAACCCCCTTATGAACCTTCATGGAAGACACAGTCAGAACTATGGATTGAATAAAGGACAGACAAATAAAGGAAATAAATGTACCTATGAGGCAATAGTAGTTGGATTCAAAGGAGCTATACCAGTCATACTAGGATAAACATCATCAGGAATATTCTATAGAAGATGGCTCCAAATGAAACTAAAATAAGCAGTCTCCAAAAAGCTCTATAAAGATATCACACAAAAAGCCTATTTAGGATAACTCCAAATCATATTGAGTAATAGACCGAGTGCTGGTCATAGTTGAAGGGAGAAAGATAAGGGACATGATGAGTGTGAGACCATCCTACCATAGCCAAAAATACTCAAGGAACCAACTACGACAAAAGGGTCCCTTAAATAACACTTGTCTCTTCTTTAATGCATCAATCAGCCCAAAAGCCTTGAAGTCCACACTAAAATTTTAATAAAGGTATTAAATAATTAATACAATTAGTAAAATACTAAATTGGTTATATATTTTCAATTTGCAGATTACTTACTTCGTGAAACCTCTAGTTATTGAGGTGAGTCTGATGCCTCGTCAGATCCTTACTAGTGGCGATGCGAGCACTGAGGTACTATACCCCTTTGGAAATACCAGGAGCCTTGTCATTATCATGAGCCATATGATGGGCAAGAAAGATGTCATACTCATCGGTCCATATTTGCAACAAAGCAATAAAGTCAAAATAAATCCATCTCAGAGATAAAAATAGAATAAAGAGACGTATTGATGCAGAGCATTCAAGTGAAGGTTGAGGTCTGCTTATAGTTGTGTGCCTTTTCTGTATGGTTGTGCCTGAGAGCATAATTTTAGAGTGTCAGGTCACATGGCCATGCATGATTTGCAAACGGCCGTGTGACGAGAGTATAATTTCAAAGTATCAGGTCACACGACCATACGTAATTTGCACACAGCCGTGTGACCTGACAAAATTTTAAAGTTGCAAAAATTCTTTTATTTTTGGCTGTTTGGAATATTATTTTTTTCTTATTTCCTATTATACCCATGTTATGCTTAGGGTATAAATAGTTATTTTAGGGTTTGTTTTTAGGACTTTTATCATCTCTTTCAATTTATCAATAAAGTTTAAAGCTTTTGCTTTATTTGTTCTCGGGATTGAGAATTGGTCTTTGGATTGAGATGTTTTATTCTTGTTAATCAATCGCATGTTGATTGATCATACTACATGCTGTGTCAGGTGGTATCAAAGCGGGTTTCTCCAAATCGATGGCTAATACTGGTGCTAGTGATGGCAACCAATCCCAAGATGGTGATCAGGGATTATAAGATGTTTGGAGAGCAATGGAAGAGCAGCAATAGTCAACCCAAAATGCAACCCAACAGTTAGAAGCATTACAAGTTCAAAGTCGGGCGTTATTGAGGGTTACTAGACAAGGGCGTAGGAATAATGATGAGGAACAAGGCGGAGGAGTTGGCCCCTTTAGACCCATTATTAATCAAATCCCTAATATACAAAATCAAAGAAGGCTAGTCGCAGGTTTTGATGACACTTCAAATGAGGAGGCCGACTTTGGTGAAATTGCACTTCCACATGGTAGACAGAGAGGCGGAAGATAATGGCAACTGAATTACAGTGGTGATGATGAATATAAAATAAAGGTAGATATTCCTAATTTTAGTGGTGACCTTGACATGGAGGGTTTTGTAGATTAGTTGGCTGAGGTAGATAGATTCTTTGAGTATACAGAATTACCCGAAGATAGAAAGGTTAAATTTATTGCTTATAGATTAGAAGGGGAGCATTAATATGGTGGGATAGATTGAGGGAGACTAGGATGAGAGAGGGCGTGGCCCGGTTCAAACTTGGCGTAGGATGAAATAATTATTGCAAGGCAGATTTCTACCTCCGAGCTATAAACAGTATATTTTTTATGCTTATCAGAGATATGCACAGGGTAGTAGAAGTGCGAATGAATATAGTACTAAATCTTTGAGATAGGTAGAGAGGAATCAGTTATCAGAAAGTGAGAACCAACAAGCGGCGAGATATCTGAGTGGATTGAAGTTGAATATTATAGATAAAATTAGGGTGCAAATGGTTTTCAGTGTGCAAGAGGCTAGGAATTTAGCCATGAAAACTGAGTTACTCATTCAGGAGCAAACTCGTAATACTAATTACAGAAGATATGGGGGTGTAGATAATAAGGCTCCAAATGATAAGGGAAGAGTACCTCTTGCTATATCTAATAATGTGAAGACTACCAATATGGTGTAGGAAAAGGGAAAGTAGTAGCAGTGAAAGGAGGTAAGGGTAATACTTTTGTGCTTGCCAAAAACAATAATCCTTATGCAAAGCCTTTCAATGCTAAGTGCTACTGGTATGGAGAGGTTGGCCATCATTCCAATGAGTGTCCTAAACGGAAGGCAATGAATGTAGTAGAGCGGGCTGATGATATTGCAGAGGATGAGGTGTGCAGACCTAATGGGGATGATGACTATGAGGATTATGACCAAGAGGAGTACAATTATGTGGTGAGGAAACTCATGTTATCTCTAAAGTGTGATGATGATACTCAATGAAATAAGCTCTTTTGCACCAGGTGTACTGTGCAAGGGAGTTTGTGTGATCTTATTATTGATGGTGGGAGTCAATAGAACATAATAAGTAAGGATATTATGGAGAAGCTATAGTTAATGATGGAAACTCATCCTAACCCATACATTATTGGGTAGATTAAAGAAGTTGATGGTATTCAGGTGAGTGAACATTGTAAGGTGTCATTCTCTATTAGCAAGTATAATGATGAGGTGTATTATGATGTGGTGGATATGGATGCTTGCCAGATTTTATTTGGGCATCCTTGGCAGTATGATGTGGATGCTAAGCACTTAGGTAAGAGTAATGTGTTTCAGTTAGAAAAGGATGGAGTGAGATATATATTAGTTCTTTTTTCTAGGAAGAACCAACCCAAGGCTTTAAAAGCAGAGGGAAGGAACTTTCTAACCATTATGCAAAACCCATCTTCCTTTATAGGTGAGTGTAAGGAGACCTAAGAAGCGCATTTGATGGTGGTTAAAGAAGATGCAGAAAGTAGAGAATTAGTTGGGGACCAGATTCCAGTGGAGATGCAAACTTTGTTAGAGGAGTTTAATGATGTTATTCCTGAGGATTTGCCTACAGGGTTACCTCCAATGTGGGACATACAGCACCATATAGATTTGATTCCATGTGCTTCTCTTCCTAAACTACCTCATTATAGGATGAGTCCAAGGAGAATGAAATTTTAAGGAAGAAGGTAGAAGAGTTGCTAAGCAAGGGGCATATTCAACCTAGCATTAGCCTATGTGTAGTTCCAACTTTGTTGACGCCTAAGAAAGATGGAAGTTGGCAAATGTGTGTTGACAGTAGGGTGATCAATAAAATTACCATTGGATATAGGTTTCCTATTCCAAGGTTGGATGATATGCTTGATCAACTGAGTGGAGCCGTTGTGTTTAGCAAGATTGACTTGAGGAGTGGCTATCATTATATCAGATTCGTTTTGGTGATGACTGGAAAATGACATTCAAGACAAGAGATCGGGTATATGAATGGTTAGTCATGCCTTTTGGGCTAACCAATGCTCCTACTACTTTCATGCGGCTTATGAATCAGGTACTACAACCTTTCTTGGGTAAATTCGTGGTTGTTTATTTTGATTCATAGTAAATCGAGTTAGGAACATATTGGACATCTTAGGGAAGTGTTTAAGGTTTTAAAGGAAAATAAATTGTATGCAAACTTGAAAAAAATGTGTTTTTATGAAAGCTAACTTGTTATTTCTTGGCTATTTAGTGAGTAGTGAGGGGATTAAAGTAGATGAAAAGAAAGTGAAGGCTATTAGGAAATGGCCTACCCCAAAGAATGTGAGTGATATAAGGAGCTTCCATGGGTTAGCAACATTTTATAGGAGGTTCATTAAACATTTCAGTAGCATTGTTGCACCTATTAATGAATGTTTGAAGAAGGGGAGGTTCCATTGGGGTGAAGAGCAAGAGAGTAACTTTGCTTTTATCAAAGAAAAGTTGAGCACAACACCTATTTTAGCATTACCAAATTTTGAAAAGTTATTGGAAGTAGAGTGTGATGCTAGTGGAGTAGGTGTAGGGGTTGTTTTATCCTAAGAGAAGAGGTCGGTAGCTTTCTTTAGTGAGAAGTTATGTGAAGCTAGGGGCAAATGGGCTACCTATGACAAAGAATTTTATGCTATTGTGAGGGCTTTGAAAACTTGGGAGCATTATCTCATAGCTAAGGAGTTTATTCTCTATAATGATCATCAAGCTTTAAAGTACTTAACCACATAGAAGCAAATTAAGAGTGATATGCATTCTAGGTGGTCAACTTATATAGAGAAATTTCCATAAAAACTTGTTCATAAGTCAGGGTAGCAAAATAGGGTGGTGGATGCCTTGAGTCGATGAGTCGCCTTGATGAAAACATTGAGTTAGGAGATAGTAGGTTTTGAGACATTGAAGGAATTATATATAGATGATGATGATTTCAAACAAATATGGGCTAGTTATGGGAATAAGTATCCATGTGATAATTTTTATATTGGTAATGGTTTTCTCATAAAGAGTGGACGACTTTGTCTTCCTTGCACTTCTCTTCATGAGAAGGTCATTAGAGACTTGTATGGTGGTGGTTCAGGGGCACATCTTTGAAGAGATAAAACCAATGAAGCTGTGAGGGAGAGGTACTATTGGCCTAAATTGAGAAGGGATGTAACTAATATTGGGTCTGGGTGCTATATATGTCAAAAGGCAAAGGGTCAAACACAAAACATAGGGTTATACATGCCATTTCCTATTCCTAATGCTATATGGGAGGATCTTTCTATAGACTTTGTGTTAGGTTTATCGCGAACTCAATAAGGTATGGATTTTGTGTTTATTGTGGTTGACAGGTTCTCAAAGATGGTGCACTTCTTGCCACGCAAAAAGACTGCAAATGTATCTTCTACAACCAAACTATTCTTTAGGGAGGTTGTGAGATTGCATGGAGTGCTAAAGACCATTATATCTGATCATGACACTAAGTTCCTTAGTCACTTTTGGATGACTCTTTGGAGGCTATTTGACTCATTATTGAACTTTAGTAGGACATCACATCCACAGACTGATGGGCAGATGAATGAGGTTAATAGGACTTTGGGTAATCTTATTCAGAGTATTTTCATGGATAGACCAAAGCAATGGGATTTTGCCATAGCATAAGCAGAGTTTTCCTATAACAATGCCATTCATAGTGCCACAAGTATATCTCCATTTTCCATTGTACACATAAAGTTCCCTAATCATGCTTTGGATTTGGTGAAGCTTCCAAAGGTACCTGGTCTTAGTGTAGCAACTGTTGATTTGGCAAAACAAGTTCATGAGGTACAAGCAGATGTTAAGAACAAGTTAGAGAAGGCAAATGCAAAGTATAAGATGGAGGCAGACAAGCATAGGTGATTCAAGGTGTTTAATGTTGGAGATGAAGTGATGGTGTTCATTAACAAGGCTAGAATATAAGGTGGTCATAGAAAGCTTCAACAAAGAAAGTATGGACTATACAAGATTATTAGGAAGATTAATGACAATGCTTATATAATTGACTTAGCAAGTTGAATGGGAATTTTGAAAACCTTTAATATTGCTGATCTTACTTTATTCCAGTCAGATGTTAACCTTGGATATCTAGAAAATAACTAGAGGGTGAGTTCTTTACAGGTGGAGGTGACTGACGTAGAGCGATAAAGTGAAGGTTGAGGTCTACGCATGGCTGTGCGCCTTTTCTGCACGGTTGTACCTGAGAGCATAATTTCAGAGCATCAAGTCAAATAGCCATGCCTGATTTACACATGCCCGTACGACAAGAGCATAATTTTGGAGCATCAGGTCACACGGCCATGCGTAATTCATACACGGCTGTGCGACTTGACGGCATTTTAAAGTTGCAAAAATTCTTTTATTTTTAGTTGTTTAGAATATTATTTTTTTTCTTATTTCCTATTATACCCATGTTATGCCTAGGGTATAAATAGTTATTTTAGGGTTTGTTTTGGAGACGTTTATCATCTCTTTCAATTTATTAATAAAGTTTAAAGCTTTTGCTTTATTTGTTCTCTGGATTGAGAATTGGTCTTTGATTGACACATTTTATTCTTATTAATCAATCGCGTGTTGATTGATTGTACTACACGTTGCGTCATGTACATGACTCTAAAGTGCACCAAAATCCACTCAAATGGATATGACCACAACATACCTTATCCATATAGTCATATAAGTGGGCTAAGGCTGCACCTTCCCAATCATAACTGTTGATATCGTCTAAGTCTCAAAGGGCATGAAGGATGAATAAGTTGATAGTACTCTTAGTGTTACAGAAAATGTGGAGTCAAGAAGGAATAGCCAAAAATAGCGAGCGAACTAATCTACCTCTATAAAAGTAGTAGGAATCCAGCCATCATAAGAAGTATTTAATTTAGACAGTCAAATATTAAGGCGTCCCTCATGACTAAGTAAAGAAAAGGGACAGCCTAGTAGCTAAGTAATATATCTCTTAGCCTAACTGTCCAAACGAGGTAAATAGAGGCATGCATTGAAGGGCATCAATATGTAACTGAAAGGGAGTCCAGTGATAAGATGAAATTCCATTGGATCAAGAGTCATCTCCTCAAACTTAAAGTGGAAAATATGTTTGGTATTCTGCCATCTCTTAAGCAGAGCCCTCAATGCAACAAGATTCTCTCTCTGTTGACACTCAAGTGAAAGAATAGAAAGGAAGTCACTGAAGCTAGTCATATAAAGTCAAGACTGTACTGATCTCAAAAGTGAATCAAACCATATACAAGCTTGTTCAAAATTTCCATCCCTGTTAATGAACACTACTCTAGAATGATGAAACACCAAAACATCAAAAAACCATCAAACATTGCCTTTATTGTCTGAAATCTTCATTTTCAGTAAAAAAATGAAAAATAACTGGACTTGGATGATGACCATTTAGTTTGGCTATTCATCCATCAAATTTGGCTATCTATCAATGAATTGGCCTTAAAATCAACCCAAAACAGGGTAAACACATGCCTAATCCAACTGTTCATGTGCAAAATTGGCTATTCATCTTCCTAGGCAAAAAATTCATATACAATTCATAAAACCTCAACTAAAATATGTCCTAAACATCATACCTATGGTAAATCATGATCCTAAGTGCATAGGAAGTGAAACTTAATAAAGAAATTGCAAGAAAACTAACTTGATCAGTATAGATATGGTGAGAAATATCAAAGAGCAAAGGAGGACTTTCTTCACGAAGAAGTTTGACAATAAGAAGATATAATCCATTGCATTTTCTAACTAATGGGTTTACATAAGCACATCCAAAAAATTGCAAAGTTCTCTATTCAATCGTCTATAACTACAAGTGATAGAGAATTCAGAGAGAATGTGGAGAGAAATGAATGACAAAATTAAGCAAATGGAAGTTTATACGCAAAAATTATAAAAATGTCCCTACATATATGAAAATTATAAAAGTGCCCCCATAGAATAAATTTTACAAATATATTCTTCATTTTAGTTATATAATTTCTTGTTAAATAAACTTCCTAGTGGATTTTCTTTTCAAATCAAAACTTGCAAAATTTTTCAATTTTCAAATTGTCTTCTGCAATCTTTTTCAAGAAAAATAATTGTTTGTCAAAATTTTGAATTTTTGCTTTCAATAATAAAATGCCAAATCATCAAATAGGAGCCTTATTAAGTTCATTTTTGAGTCTCTAAGTCATTTCAATTTCAATTTCAAATATAGGTATAAGGACTTATTTCAATTTCAATTTCAAATATGGGTTTAAGACTCATTTCAATTTCAATTTTAAATATAGGTCTGGGGACTCATTTAAATTTCAATTTAAAATTTGGTCTGAAAACTCATTTTAATTTCAATTTAAATTTCAAATATGAGCCTAAGGACTCATCTCAATTTCAATTTGAATTTCAATTTCAAATATGGGTATAAGGACTCATTTTGATTTCAATTTTAATTTCAAATATAGGTTCAAGGACTCATTTTAATTTCAATTTCAATTTCAAATATGGGTTTGAGAACCCATTTCAATTTAAATTTTAATTTCAAATATGGCTCTGAGAACTCATTTCAATTTCAATTCCATCTTCAATTCCATTTTAAAATGAAGGACTCTAGGTTGACTTCTTCCCACCTTTGATTTCATTTTCAATTAAAGGACTCCAGGTTGACTCCTTCTCATCTTTAATTCCATTTTTAAATGAATGAATCCATTGTGATTCATTCTTATCTTTGTTTCCATTTTCAAATGAAGTACTCCAAGTTGACTCCTTCCCATCTTCGATTCTATTTTGAAATTCATGACTCCACCATGGAATCATCCTCATCTTCAATTCCAGTTTCAAATAAAGGACTCCAAGTTGACTCCTTCCCACCTTCAATTCCATTTTCAAATGAATGACTCCACTATGACTCATTCCTATCTTC
The DNA here is from genome assembly GCA_949671775.1 of Mallotus repandus. NCBI lineage: Eukaryota > Viridiplantae > Streptophyta > Magnoliopsida > Malpighiales > Euphorbiaceae > Mallotus > Mallotus repandus. The sequence continues at coordinate 4,088 of CATIWM010517739.1, read as the reverse complement.
GATTCTATTTTTAAATGAATGACTTCAAGTTGACTCCTTCGCATCTTCAATTATATTTTCAAATGAATGAATCCAGGTTAACTCTTTTCCATTTATAATTTCCATTTTAAATTTCAAATTTCAAGTTCTAATTTCAATCAACATTTCAATACTAACTTATTTTTTCAAGTTTGAGTTCACAAGAAATTAAGGCAATTTGTTAGCCATGATAAACTCAAGTATGGATTCTTAACTTTTTATGTTTTTTTATGTTTTATCTGAATTTGTATGTTATGTCTAAGACATAAAAATTAAGAAGTTCTTTCTCAAATATTTTGGGTAAAAACACACAAATTCCTCCAAAGCTAGAGGCAATCTATTAGGATCATTTTCTAAAACCTTGAAGGTCGATGATGGTAGAAAAATATCTAAATAGCATATGTGATTGAATAAGAATAATGATTGATAAGCCATTTCAAAACCATTTGAAATGCTAAAACCCTACTCAAATGCCAAATTGTACCTTAGTGAAATTAAACTTAACCCTAAATAAACTTTTGATAGACAGTGTTTAGATTAAGAAAGAGGTTCTGATGATTGAGAGAGAGAGAGAGTCTGTGTTGAGTTTCATTTGTTGAGTCAATTAGTAAAGTCCATAAAAGGACTATTTTTATATCTATATTGTCTTTTTTCAGTCTTCTTTTCATTCTAGAAGCTTTGGATTAACCTCGAGAAGGCCCAGGATGAAAAGTCAAACTTTGGTCAACGGACATTTTTGAAGGTCAAATCAAGCTCCCATAATCTAATTTCATTCTAAAAGTGTCTTTTAGAATTATAGTGTGTTTACGTGGACCATTTGGCAAAAAGTTAAAATTCTAACCACCGACGGTCAAATCGGGCCCCACATGTGTGTTAAAAAAAGGTATAATTCCCTAGTAGTAGTGACCAAGTGAAGAATATTCCATTCAAGAATATTCTAGGACAAGTTTCACCTTTGAATTGACACAAGTATATACTTTTGTCCTTTAGTAGCTGATAATATCCCATTAGGATGTAACTTAATTACATCAATGTCATTAAGCTTTTGTCTATAAATAAAAGCTTTAAGGAAGCATTTTGGGGAGGAGAGCCAATGATAAGAGAGAGAAACTTGTTGTAGCAATATTGGAGTGAGAACAAAATGAGTGAAAAATAGAAAAATTGAGCCAAAATAATGCTTAACTTGATTCTCTCCTCATCTCACCTTTTTCTCTTACTACTCTCTACCAAATTTCTAGCCTAAATACAACCCTAATCTACCTTTAAACACTCTCAAATTCCAACACGAAAACCTCTCTTAAAAACAACTCAAAGTCAACCTCAAGTCAACTCTCAAACAACCTTACTACACACTTAAACCTACTTGCTTTCAATCTCAAATTCTTCAATCAAATATTTGTTCTTATTGATTTTAATCTCATATTATAAGGCTAAACACTTTCAAAAACACATATGTCTTCATCTTTGGTCTGATTTCTTGGGTTTAGAGCTTTGATATTTTTTTAATTTTTTATGCAAAATGTTCGAGTTTCACCCTTTCCCAAAAGTGAATAGCCAAAATTGTATGATGAACCCGGCTATTCATCCTCTAATTCTAGCTTAAACTCTCCAAACCCAGCTATTCACCTCTTACAGACTGGCTACTCAGGCTCCAAAATCAACCATCAGGCTCCAAAATCGACCATCCCTCCTCTGATCTTCAAAATGATTCCGATAATGATCATAATACCTCTTATACATTAAATGATGATTATGCATCATCAAGATGAGTCTTTAAGGTCCTAGGATGATTGAATTTAATATTTTTTTAATTTATTTTCATTTTTAAAACATTTTTCTTTAACATACAACTCTTATTTTAAAACCTTTCATCTTCTTACTCTTTTTTAAATTGATTTGGTTTTGATTGATAATCAACATTACGTCATTTTTTTTCATTTATTATTATGAATATGTGTTTATGCTCTATTTCTTGTTTGACTTTGGGATCAATTTGTTTGTGCTTATAGTTGAAATACATGAGTTGAGTCCTTATTTTTTAAGTGCCTATTTAAGTTAAATCTTTGATTGTTCTTGACCATTGTTGTAATCTTTATGTATATATCCTTATTTTGGTTTTTGATGATCAATTCATGAATTTTTTTTTTTTTTTTTTTTTTGTGTCTAAATTGTGAATATTGAAATTTTTGTGTCTATTTAGTGCATATTTGTGATTATTTATGTTTTTTTGTGTATTTTGTGATCTTAAGAGTACTAATTGGTCATTTTTGGTTGAATTATTGCTTCCAAGAGGATTAATCATGATCTTTGTTCTTTTCATTGATTTCTAATCAATTTTTATTTGTTATATCATTATATTATTGTCACTAACCCCTTATTTTCATTTTACTAACCAAATTCTTCTCCATTTCTTGCATTTATGTATTTATGCATTTTCATGTGCTTGATTGCATATCATGTGCCTTTTGTATATCACTACCATGTGTGTGAATCACTTTTAGATTTTGTAGATGCATTCTTGCATGAACCCCGACATGCATCACTACCATTTTACATTAATTTTGAAATTGCATTATATTGCTTGCACCCTAACTTGCATCATTCATTGCATTATATGTATCAATCTCAAAACTCTCAATCTCTCAATTTACTAACTTTACTAACATTACAAACTCTACTAACTCCTAACTTTTATGCATATTGCAATTTACTTTTCAAGCATTTTTATTTCTTGTTCATTATTATATATTCCTCAATCTATATATGTATTTATCTCAATCTCAGTCTCTACATTTATTTATGTCTCATACTAATCTCTATCCTCAATCTTCTTATCTTGAAATTTTTATGTTCTAATTATTACTAATTTGCTTTAATTTTTCGTTTATTATTTATATTTCTTTAAGGTCCTAGGATGATTGAATTTAATATTTTTTTTATTTATTTTCATTTTTAAAACTTTTTTCTTTAACATACAACTCTTATTTTAAAACCTTTCATCTTCTTACTCTTTTTTAAATTGATTTGGTTTTGATTGATAATCAACATTACGTCATTTTTTTTTATTTATTATTATGAATATGTGTTTATGCTCTATTTCTTGTTTGACTTTGGGATCAATTTGTTTGTGCTTATAGTTGAAATACATGAGTTGAGTCCTTATTTTTTGAGTGCCTATTTAAGTTAAATCTTTGATTGTTCTTGACCATTGTTGTAATCTTTATGTATATATCCTTATTTTGGTTTTTGATGATCAATTCATGAATTTTTTTTGTGTCTAAATTGTGAATATTGAAAGTTATGTGTCTATTTAGTGCATATTTGTGATTATTTATGTTTTTTTGTGTATTTTGTGATCTAATGAGTACTAACTGATCATTGTTGGTTGAATTGTTGCTTCTAAGAGCATTAATCAAAATCTTTGTTCTTTTCATTGATTTCGAATCAATTTTTATTTGTTATATCATTTTATTATTGTCACTAACCCCTTATTTTCATTTTACTAACCAAATTCTTCTCCATTTCTTGCATTTGTGTATTTGTGCATTTTCATGTGCTTGATTGTATATCATGTGCCTTTTGTATATCACTACCATGTGTGTGAACCACTTTTAGATTTGGTAGATGCATTCTTGCATGAACCCTGATATGCATCACTACCATTTTACATTAATTTTGAAATTGCATTATATTGCTTGCACCCTAACTTGCATCATTCATTGCATTATATATATCAATCTCAAAACTCTCAATCTCTCAATTTACTAACTTTACTAACATTACTAACTCTACCAACTCTTAACATTTACGTATATTGCAATTTACTTTTCAAGCATTTGTATTTTTTGGCCATTATCATATATTCCTCAATCTATATCTGTACTTATCTCAATCTCAATTTCTACATTTATTTATGTCTCATACTAATCTCTATCCTCAATCTTCTTATCTTTACATTTTTATGTTCAAATTATTACTAATTTGCTTTAATTTTTCTTTTATTATTTATATTTCTTTATTATTCTCATATTCGCAATCTCTACGCACAATCTCTTTTTTTTTATCTATTT
>CATIWM010517734.1:0-10830 GCA_949671775.1 Mallotus repandus | reverse complement strand
ATGTAAGATGATTATATATAATACAATGGTAAACTAATAGTGGTTACAACAGCGGCTAAGAATAGATAAACTATATGAACAGAATAACAAATATACAAACTGAATAACTAAACTTGGTTAGTAGTGATTATCCCGAATAATCTCAATTTGAAAATCTATTTTTTCTCTTTTTTTTTTATCTCCACTAATATCCAAATTGTTTAAATACCCTAAAAATTACTTTAAGTGTTAAAAAAAAAAAACTTACCTTGAAACATCAACCTTTTCATCTTTGAGCTTCATTTTCCCACAAGTTTTAATTTAGGAAAATAATATGGTCTATCCTCATTTTTGGACCAATTATCAATCCAATCCTATTTTAAAGTCATTTCAATTTGCTCCTCTAATTTTTCGAGTTGTGCCAATTCTATCCAAACGACAAAGGGCACAAGGCAGAGCTAATGTTGCATTCTAATGTGGCATGGTTTTATCTGACGTGGCTTCATAGCTTGATAATTTGTTTCCCCTCTTCTCCTCTATTTAGCGTTCTGTATAGCTTGATAATCTATTTCCCCTCTTCTTCTATATTTAGCATTCAAGAATTTCCTTTTTCTTCTTCTTCTTCTTCTTCTTCTTCTTCTTTTTCTTCTTCATTTCCAAGCTGGCTATATAAATTCGAACCCTAGCAACCCCCATAGTGTCTAGATGCATCATCAAACTCCATATGCAACATCCAAAATCCTATCAAACACTTTTTGAAAATAAGTATTTCCACCCCAATCCATTTTCCTTAAAAACTCAGTCTTTCAAGTACTGAATCTCCCTTAGTCAAATGAAGCTCAGGATTTTCACTAAAAGTAATGATCTTTCCTTTCCATGGTTCTTCACTCAGCTCAAAAAAACAACAACCCAAGAGCAACAGATACCTCAACCCTCATCCTCTCCAATTCCAACATATGCTCCCTCATCCCCTTCATTTCCACCACTACTCTCTGCTTTCTCCTCCTCCTCTTCCGATTCAGACGAGCTATCTCTCATCTCATCGTTCACATTCGCAAATATCTGTATCTATAAAAATAAATTCTCTTGAATCAACACCACAAACTAAACATAACTCATTACCTCCACCACCACTACAACCACCTCCAAAGTCTTGCTTCATTAACATATCCCTTTTTCTGAAATTTGGCCATTTACTATTACCACCAGTACTAAATTTTAACCTTTTCTTTTTTACATTTCCTCTTCAAAACATCCATAATTTGTTTACACTGTCCTTTTTTCGATTAATTTTTGAAAATTTGGAAACTTTCTTAGCTACTTCAACCCAGTTATCTATTTTTAAACTGTTCCTACCCAATTGCAAAATCGTATCACCCCAAACCTCCAAAAGCATAAACTTTTCATGATCGCTCCAATCAACAGATAAATTGGGATCTCTGTACAATCTACCATTGCTTCTTGTTGTTAGTGACAGAGAAAATAAGGAAAAAGAGATGGTGTTTTTCGAATCTTAGGTTAGAGAAAGCAATGGATGGATGGCTAAGTGACGTCATTTTTAGTTGAGTGAAACGGTGAGTTTTGGATTTTTTTTCTGTTGGATTTTAATGTCAATGTCAGATTACAACTTTCCATATTTGCGTGCCACATCAACTCTGCCTCATGGTCTTTGACATTTGGATAAATTTGGCACAACTTGAAAAGTTGGAGGAGCAAATTGAAATGACTTTGAAAATATGATTGGATTGATAATTAGTCTAAAGTTAAGGATAGACCATATCATTTTTTTTTTCTTGGAGCAATTGCGGCTCTCTATGTATTTTTAATAGCTGCACTTTTTTTATTTGTAATTCTCGCTACCTGAAAACTCCTTCCAAAGAGTAATAAAAATTTTAAAATTTTCAAATTGTTTATGACAGTATCATTTGACATGTTGATTGTCCACCAACTGAGAAAAAAAAAACACCCTCACTTGGGCATGTAAACAAAACGTAATTTCACCTTGACCTATTTAACCATGACGGTTCTTTTCATATTTGCTAACATATACAAGTAAAAAATAACATATTATAAGTGTTTTTTGATGATTTTAATCTTTGCATTAATAAATAAATGGCAAAACATTTTTCCATGCTCATAACCAAACCATATTAAAACATTTTTTCCCTGTTCATAACCAAACCATGTTAAAAATAAGTAAGAGTATACAAATTACAAAAAAAAAAAATTTAGATTTTCAAAAATTAAATTTTCCAAGCAATGCTAATTAGCCAGACCTATAATGCCAACTACGCATATTTTTTTTTTTTAAATAATCTGAAATAGTCATAAAGAGTATCTGAAATATATATATTTTTTATATTTTTGCATTAAATATTTTATTTAATAAACCTACCTAGCACAAATTTTTCCAACAATAACGCTTTTGGACTTTATTTTCAACTTGGTCATTGATCTTATAAAAATATTGACAAAAATCAATTGGGCAAAAATTTCTATTCTAACTATCTTTAAGAAGAATAAAAACCTTGTATTCGAACATTTGTCTTTTTATATCAAAATCAAAATCCATTTTTAATATCATGTGCTCACCGCTTTTTTGAATTTTATTACAAACTTTAGTCATTGATCTTATATAAATATTGATAGCAATCTATTGGGTAGATATTTTTCAATAACTACTTTATTAATGGAATAGGTGATTTTGATAGGAGAATATGTTATCATTTTCGTGTAAAATTTTAATTGCTCGAACAGTAGAAATTAGAATTATGTATTTCAATTCTGATTTCCATAATTTCCATGCTTATATACAACTTACTGAACCTTAATTAATTAAGTTGAGTAAAGATGATAAAAATTTCTTAACAATTACTTTAACGTTTCTGCATATAAGAATACTTGCTTAACTAAAAAACAGTTCCTGCCAACCAATCTTAACAATTATTAGATGCTCATTTATTGGATTATAGGATTTATCTGAGCTTTTATTTAATCATTTATTGACGGAACTAACAAAGCAATTTGCCTTTAAATTAATTAACTTGAAATTTCATATTGAGAAAAAAAAAAAAAACATAAAGAGAGAATTAGTTATACTCTCAACATTTCATCATTTATCAATTTCTGTGAAGATATGGATCTGAGGTTGAACGAGGCTGCTCAAGCTGGAGACATTAGTGCCTTGTATGCTCGAATCCAGGAGGATCCTGATATTCTTGAAACCATAGATAATAAAGGTTTTGCTGATACTCCATTGCATACTGCCGCAGCTGTAGGTCGTATTGAATTTGGAATGGAGATAGTGAACTTGAAGCCATCCTTTGCCCGGAAGTTAAACCAAAATGGCCTTAGCCCTATGCACCTTGCTTTGCAAAATAATCAAAGATTAATGGTGCTTTGGCTCATTGATGTTGATGCAGAGCTTGTACGCGTCAAAGGGAGAGGAGGCATGACCCCTTTGCATTTGGCAGCTGAACAGGGAGGTTTAAATGTTTTAAAAGAATTTTTTGAAGCTTGCCCTGAATCTATCAAGGATGTGACTAATCAGGGAGATACTGCTTTACACGTAGCATTAAAAAATGGGCAGATTGGAGCTTTTGAATCGTTGCGTAGATGGCTTGAAGATTTTGTCCTTAAACATGCAAACTTCTGGGAAATAGAAATCATGAACTGGAAGAATAACGAAGGAAACACTCCATTACACATTGCAGCTTTAATCAGGTGATGCATATTGCTTTAGTTTTGTCAACATTCTTCTTTTCTTCTTTCTTAATTTTTAAAAGTTCCATTGATGCCAAGAATTATAACGTTTATCACTTGTTATAAATTTATTTCAACCTTTAAAATTTAGTTAAAATATTCTAATCCAGCTAATTAGTTGCAATTTTAACACAATGTACGAATTTTTCAAAACTAACACAGAAATGAATATACGACAAATGAAGTGGCTGTTGTTTAAGATAGCCGCGTGGATTTTTTTTTTTACTAAAGTGTAAATTGTGCTGAAATTACAAAAAAATTGTCAAATTAGTATATTTTTATTAAGTTTTAAAGGATGGAATATATTTGTAACAAATCATAGGCCTTGTAATTTTTGGCATTGAATAATTTTCATAAGTGAAGATTTTTTTTTATATGTATTACATAGGCAATACGATTGTTGCTTGTTAGAGCTGTACATTCAGACATACAGAATAAAGAAGGGTTGACAGCTATGGAGATCCTACAAGATCGATTCAGTGCCAGAGATTTTGAGACATTTGAGAGCATTCCTAAAAGAATAAACAATAGATTTCCGGTTGATACCCGGTATCTTATTGCCACATTTTTTTTTTATATTGAAAAGTGTAAATGGTTGCTCTATTTGCAACAGCCCTCCTGGTTCTGTTTGGCAAGGAACAGCTGACCTCAATTCTCCAATGCGCATTGTTTCTACTCTCTCCAATATTACCCTCATGAGCGAACCACGACATGTTGGGACTACGGTCATGACTAAGACCAGCTTTGAGTGGTTTTATGTGGCGAATACTGTTCTTTTTCTGGCAAGTATTATAAGAATGGGGAGACAGACAACTTCACTTCTGATAATTTTTTGCTACTCGTTAGCGCTGTCCATCATATCACCAACGAAAGCACGGTCGGAGGATATTGTCGTCTTGGCAGTAATTTTTGCGGTTGCGTTCCTCTTTATTAATCTATAAAAAATGTTGCATGTGAATATCGTAGGTACTCAAATAGATAGCCCCCTATGTATCAGGGGGCAAAAATGGAAGTGAAAATTTTCATTTTTTATAGGGACTTAGATGGTAATTGTTTAGGGACCTAGGAGGTAATTGATCGTAACTCGAGACATATTGTGCATGTCTCCAGTTGCGACATGTATCCCTGTCCTTAATCTATATTGGTTCTATGGAGACAGCATCATGAAACCTAAAAACAAAAGAAAGAGCAGGAAGCCTTGGCAGAACAGAGAAAAAATGGCAACAATAATAAAGCTAAATATGTATTGTGAGAAGCTTGTAATTTTCTCTTCTTTGGTGCATTGTTGTTAGTAAACAATTTCATATTATGATTTTCCTAGATCAAGCCTTTAATCCACTTGCTACCCTCATGGCATTGCATATCCAATTTTCAAGTAAGACATTGACTAACATGTAACTGGAACGCGAAACACACTTCCAACTCGAATATCAAAGAGTTATATGGAATTTCAACTTCAATCAGGCGAGTTCCATAAAGTGTTTTTAGCCTGTCATTTTTTAATAACACACCCACTTGGAAATTGATGTCAACGTAAGTCCGTTTGACATTAACAATTTCTTACAACAGACTAAAAAAGCTAAATGGCAGAACACAAATTTGTTGAATCCTTAGCAACATTTTAGCACATCAGTTCTTCAATAGAAACTTACGTACCTGGCGTTGCTATTAGCATATAACACCAAAACAAAGAAAAAGAAAACTAATGTAGTAGAAAATTGAAAGCGTAAATGAAATGGTAACACCGCACCATTCAGTAGCACAGAGCTCAAAAAAAGCCATAGTTGCTGAGGTATATTAAAGAAACCAAACAAGCTATTGTAGTATTAACACAAAGCATTACAACTAACAAAACTGTTGACAGAAAGTGTTGCATTCTACTCAAGAATTAGAGCGCAAAAAAACTATATCTTATATGATGTCAATCTTGTTAGCTACATCCAAAGCATCGTAGTCAGGGGTCAATCTGACATATGCCTCTTAGTTCCATCAGGCCTGCATTCAAATAAACAAACTTTAATACTCAATTTGAAAAAAGTAAGCCTGTGTAGATCATATACTAAACAAAACAGTAAAGCTAGAGTTTGAAAGTCATTCAATTGTAGAGTCCAACATATCAAACCTTTTTTAAAAAAGAAAAAAGTCAAAGGCTGATTTTTGTTTGATTTCATGCAAAAATAAAGTAATAGCTGCTAGTTATCCCATTAAAAATGAAAATCACCAATATAACTCCATTTTATCATGTATCATGATTAAGAAAATCAAAAGCATAATTACCTGATCAATGTATTCACTTTCTTGGTCTGAATGCCATACATCTTCTTGACTGCATCTTTAATTTTCTTTTGTCAGCCCTAAGGTCAATAATAAATACAGGAGTATTATTGTCCTCAATCTTCTTCATGGCAGATTCAGTGGTAAGTGGATACTTCAGAATTTGATAATGGTCAAGCTTGTTTCTTGGCGGTGCACTGATGCGTGGCTACTTTGGGTTTCTGTCTTTCTTCAATGTCTTGGACCCGTGAAATGTAACCTTTGTCCTGATCTTCTTAGCTTTCTTAAATGTTGGCCCTGATTTCACAGCCTTTGCAGCCTTCACAGCCTGTGACTTGGCATCAGGTTTCGTAGCAGAATCAGCTGCAAGAAGTAAAAACCCAATCTCAGTAATGCAAAAAGATTTTAGAAAAGGGCATAAATAAGCAGACAACATGAATATTACTTTTGGTCCAAGGAAAGTACAATCCAGTAGTAACACAAAGACATATTACACATTCCACAATCTAAAATCAAAATCCATAACCATCAAATTCAAATCATTACAAAATTAACAAATATTGATTGTTATAGGCAAAAAAATGTTATACTTCATTTTTGGCATAGCATGCATGTTGCATAGTCTAATACCTTATTTCTATAAAGAAAAATGGTAGCATTGCCGTAATAACTAAAAGAAAAAAATCATGGAATTATTATCTCATTTCCTACATGCTAAAAAAAATGACTAAAGGTCAAGCTAAACAGGTATGAGAATAAACAGATCGAGTAAAGTTGCACAACCAAATTCCTAATACAAATTAGTTAGGTATTCTGGCATCACTGTAACTATTTACACTAAAAAAAACTTTCAATTTAGCGACCGAAAATCATCTAAAAATTCGTTGCTAAAGTAATTAGTAGGGGTGTAACTGAACCGAATTTTTAAAAGTTCAGACTCGACTCATTTAAAAATTAATGAACCCGAACCGAGCTCAAACTTATTGAATTTTGAAAAATCTAGCTAAAACTCAGCTTGGATTCATGTTTGATGAGCTCGAACCGAGCTCGCGAGCCCAACGAGCTTAAAATATAGCATGTATGATTTATTATTATACTTAGTAATATAGACTTTATTTACTTACTACTAAATTAATATTATATAATATTTACTTGATATTATATTTTTATTCACAATTAAAGTTTTATTTACTTAATACAAATACCAATTTACTTCAAAACTACAAAATTTATCATAAAATTGAAATTATATTTAATAATGTTTATTTAATTAATATTAATGCTTGATAATTTAAAATTATATTTTCTTAATGGAAATTTTAATATTAATATTAATGTATACAAAAATTTCATAATTTTACTTAAAACTATGTAGTTTTCAAATAATATAATACAAATTAAATTATAATTTATAATTCAAATTATATTTAACCAAGGAAAATAATAAATCAAAGTTCTTTAACCAAAGCCCTGAATTGCATATATTAAGAATTTAATGATTAGCACAAAAATATTTAAAATATTTTTTTAGAATATCAATCAACTTAGATAAAAAACATAGAGTTAGATTTAAAGAAAATATTTTTCTACTCTCAAAATTATGTAAAAAAAAAAAGAGAAACCAAACATTGTTACATTTCTAAATATAAACCAGACATTATAAATTTTGAACCATCTAAACGTAGAAGACACCAACCTGATTCAATGTTGACCCAAAGAGCTTCAATTCTTTCTAATTTCTAGTAGCGTTCCCATGCAAACTCACACTTTTGTGGCCTCTAAGAGGCGTGAAGGTCTTGCATAGCCATTAAAACCTGGGGAAATTGATCCAGTCTATCCTTAACTTTGGACCAATTATCAATCTAATCCTATTTTCAAAGTCATTTCAATTTGGTCCTCCAACTTTTCGAATTGTGCCAATTCTATCCAAATGACAACGGGTATAAGGCACAGCTGAGGTGGCAATCCTACGTGGCTTAAGAGCGTCTGACATAGCAAAAAATGTCTTACATGGCCGTCTCACATGATCAATTCTATCCACAACTTTTCAAGTTATGTCAAGTCTATCTAGACAATAAATAAATTTTGAGATTTTTTAAAAATATGTTCATAATTATTTAATTATGCATATAAAGACTATTTAGTTATAATTGAAAAATTAAAATTAATTGACTTAATTTAGTTTTTAGTGTTGAATTATGATAATAAATTATTTTCTCTTAAAATAAAACAAAATTAAAAATTAATTTGAATTTTAATATTGTAAATATTTTTTAAGGATTAAATATAAAAATAAATAAAAATAAAGGATATTTTGAGGTGTAAAGTTCGAATTCTATCATCGTCAATTTAAAGGAAATGACTGCCCCCATTATACAGTCCATCAATATTTAGGTCATATAACTTTCTATTAAAAAAAAATAAAGTTCGCTTTAAACATCAAAAATTATATCAAGAAACACATGTTATGCCTAGTTAATTTAAGAGCTATTAGTAGATTTATTTCATTTTAAGGTAAAAATAAATTACTTTTCAACTTGTGGTTATTTTAACACAAATATTCAATGCGATGATTTTGTAAAAAAAAGAAAAAACTTTCAAATGGTGAAATAAAAAATGGCAAACTTTTTTTTTTCTCATTTCTCCCAAAAAAAGAAAAAAGAAAAAAATAAAAAATGGCTGTCACATAGGCATATTGTCATTTTCAATGGCTAGAAAGCCATTTTACCATTGTAAATGGCGGGAGGCCTCTTTCTCACTTTTTTAATTACTAAAGATTCCTTTATTTTTTATTTATTTTTATATTAATCCTTAAAAAATATTTACAATATTAAAATTCAAATTAATTTTTAATTTTGTTTTATTTTTAAAAGAAAATAATTTATTATCATAATTCAACACTAAAAACTAAATTGAGTCAATTAATTTTAAGTTTTCAATTATAACTACATAGTCTTTATATGCATATTTAAACAATTATGAACATAATTTTAAAAAATCTCAAAATTTATTTGTCGTCTGGATAGATTTGACACAACTCGAAAAGTTGATGATAGAATTGATTAAGTGAGATGGCCACGTAAGACGCTTTTTTTCCATGTCAGACGCTCTTATGCCACCTCAGCTCTGCCTCATGCCCATTACCGTTTAGATAGAATTGACACAAATCAAAAAGTTGGAGGAGCAAATTGAAGTAACTTTGAAAATAGGATTAAATTGATAATTGGTTCAAAGTTGAGGATAGACCATATAGTTTTTCCTTAAACATTTTATATATTACACCCATAATTTATTCAATACTTAGAATATACACCATATATTTATTTATAATAAAATTTATTAGTTGAATATATTTTTAAAAATAAAGAATATATTTTAACAATAAATAATATGAATACATTCACATATTTTTAAAATTAAATAATATAATATATGAAAAGAACTAAAAGACATTAAAATAAATTTGCTAAAAAAACATAAAATTACATCTTAAAATTAAAGCAGTCTATTACAAGCGATAATTAAATTGAAAATTACAAATCACATTAATTTAATCATTTGAATTTGAATATTTTTTCCACAAATGTTCAATTAATGCATTGCGAAGTGCGATATGAGCATCTTTGTCCTTAATTCGTCTATGAGGAGCAAGAAATTGTTCAAACCGAGTGTTACCATCGACCGTCATTTCAACATCTGCAGTTTGAGCATTTATTGCATCAACAATTGGTGCATTTAAGTCATGTTCATCCTCCATAATCATATTGTGGAGAATAATGCACGTTGTCGTTATGTCATACAAATTTTCTTTTCTCAAGAAACGTGTCGGTCCTGCTATAATTGTAAAATGTGACTATAGAACTCCAAAAGCACGCTCGACATCTTTTCTACACAATTCTTATTTTGTTGCAAAAAAAAATTCTTTGGACCTTGAGGTTTATGAATTGTTTGAACAATATTGCTCCATTTTGGGTATATACGATCAGCTAAATAGTAACGCAAATCATAAACTTTTCCTTCTATCACATAATGTGTTGGGGGAGCAATACCTTGTGCATGATCAGATATAAGATTAGATGATTCTAAAACATTGATATCATTATTAGTTCCTGACATACCAAAATAAGCATGCCATATCCAAAGATTATAGTCGGCAACAACTTCCAAAATTATTGTTGGTGATCCACTATGACCTATAAACTGTCCAACCCATGTTGTTGGATAATTTTTCCACTTCCAATGTATACAATCCAAACTGCCCAACATTCCAAAGAAAACCACGTTCTTCACCAATAAGGAGCAGCTTAGCAATATCAGTACTGTTAGGTCTTCTTAAATATTACTGTGAAAAAATTTCCACGACAGTAGGATAAAACATCTTTATGTTTTTACATATTCATCCATTGCAGCAGCAGGTACGCCATATGCCAACATTCGAAATGTTGCTATTATTTTTTGTAGAGGTGATAACCCAAGTCTCCCAGTAGCATTAGTTCGTTATTCGAAATATGGGTTATAACTTTGGACTGCATCAACCATACAAAGAAATAAACTTCGTGACATATAAAATCGTTGGCGAAAAAGATCCTTACTATATCTTGGATTATCAGAAAAATAATCATTGAATAAATTCATGTCTGCCATTTACTGATCTTGTCGAACCACAATATGACCTGGAATCGATCCACCATGTTGAGACATTCAATTACGTCGTTGATTTTGATAATATTCTATCATCATATTATTAGTTGAGAGAATTTGCAACATTACTTGATATTCCTCATTTGATAACCCAAGTGGATTATCATCATCAAA
>CATIWM010517644.1:0-15331 GCA_949671775.1 Mallotus repandus | reverse complement strand
AAGTGAATTTTTTTTTACAATTTTACATGTTCCCCTCACTTTATATATATATATATATATATATATATATATATATAACTTTCGCACGTGAATTAAAATTTTTAAACTCATATATTTTGATACTAATAATTCTTTGTAATTTTGATAAATTTTTTATTTAAATAATTATGTGATGCCTATTCAATATTTTTCTCAAATCTAAAATTAATTTTATATAAAAATATTATGGACATAATTAATCATAAAATAATAAGAAATCATTAGTTATTCTTTAATAAAAAAATTTAAAAATAGTAAAATTTTATATTTTCTTTATATAATAATTTAATATTATAATCTCATTAAACTTATAATTTATTAGTACAACTTTAATAATTTTTTAATTTAAACAATGGTGCTTTATTTCTTCAATATCTTTAATATTAATACTTTTATTTACTCAAAAAGTAATCTAACGTAACTTTTTAATTTCAAATAATAAATAAATGATAAAAATTAATTAATTTAATTTTTAACTTTTTTTTCTTAAATTTTATAAAAATATTTAAAAACAATAATTACACTACTTTTTTTAGAAATACTTTTCTTAAACAAATTATATGCTCTATTTTTAAAATATGATTATAGATACAACATAAATAAAAAATTATAATTATTTACTTAATAAAATTTAATTTAATAAATTTTTTAAAAATAATAAGAGTATCATTTTATTTATATGTAAATCTAATTTTTAAATATTGATAGTGTTACATTACAATATAGTGATTTATTAAAATTCTAATAAATTTTCTAGTTGTACAATTATATAACACTCTTTCAATATTTTTATTTAAATAATAATATAATTTTACAAACTTAATAGAGTTATAATGTAGTAATTTATTATATCTTTTATGAATTTTTTATTTAAACACAGTAATCTTTCAATATTTTGATGTTACTATTTTTCATAATTAATTATTTTATTACATTAATTAATTTTAATTATTTAGTTATTATATTTAATTTAGTAAGACTTATAAAATTATATTATATAATTTGATTTATATTAGATAAAATATAAGTAGACCTAATTAAAATAGAAAAATATATAATTTTAACAAAATTACTACTAAAATTTTAATTAATTTAATTTATTAGAGATAAAATAGAAGCTAGCCTAATTAAAATAGCAAACATATTTTTAATTAAATAAGAATTATATTTTAATTAATTTAATTTTTGTTAGGGATAAAATAGAAATTAACCTAATAAAATATATTTTCAATTAAATTAGAATTATATTTTAATTAATTTAATTTAAATTTTATTAATAATTGACTAAATTATTCAGTTTTTATATAATAATAAGTAAATTTTTTTTTATAATTTTATTTGTCTCCCCTTTGTATATATATATATATATTATAGAACATAGATACATATATATAACATCAAGTGCATGTCTTACCACGTATCAATATAATTCATTGTTAAAATATATCGATAATTGTTGAAATAAACTAAAAAAATTATTCTTATTTAAATAATTTATCGGATTTAATACACACAACATTAAATACCTATCTTGACACTTATTAATATAATTAATTGTTATCCTAATATTGTAAAATAGCAACAACTGCAACATGAACAATGCAAACAAACCATAAAAATATTTAGAAAATAAAATTGGAGAAAAGTATAATGTCTAGCATATGCTTAATATTAAGTATTGATTTTAATATTCATTTGTTCAGTAAAGAATTTAATGAAAGGCCAAATCAATATACTCTCACTATTTAGTTCAAATGGTTAAAAAAAATTTATAATTCTTAAAATTATGAGTTCAAGTTTTAGAGATATTATCTTTAGACACTTAAATATTAAATTATCCATTTAAAATTGACTAATTTTAACCATAAAATCGACTCCAAAGGTTCAAATTTTTCTACATCTCCAAAAAAAAATTATAGTTAAAAAAAAGAGAAGGCCAAATCAATATAAATGTAGCATCAATATACGATCATAATCAGCCAGTTGTCAATTCCTTAATGGCCAACAAAATAAGATAGGTTATGCGGGACTATGTGGGCGTTAACAATTATAATAAAGATTGTAAATGTTTACATCTCAATGTAAGAATAAACTTTTTTTTTTTTTTTTAACATTTTGTGGTAAAAAGAGAAATCAAACTTATGAATTTATCTTATAATATTTATCATCTGAATTATTAGGCTAAACGGAAAAGACAATATAGGAATATACACTTAAATTACTTTAAAATTTATTTCTTTAATATGTGTAAAAAAAAATTCTTTAAAAGTTTTAAATTGAAAAAAAATATATTTTGGGAAATATTGATTAGTAATAAATAATGTGGTTTAGTTGAACTAAAACTATACATACGTAGGACAGGACAGGGCAGTCCATAAGGTCCAGGAAAAAAGAGCAAACACATAAATGAATTTTTTGGGTAGCCATTTTTTGAATAGTAATTTTGTAAATGGATCTTTTAGGTGTTGTCCTTCCCTTGAAGAGTCAAAATATATAATTTGAATGGATCCCACACATCTCTTAGCACTAATGTCGGCTGCCTTTATCATCTTATAAGAATACTATTCAACTCAATAATCAATATCTCTCTTAAAAAGAAAGGGATATTATATAAAAAATTTCAATTTTATAGATACTTTAAATAAAATTTTATTTAATTTTTTTAAATATAATTATAATATTTGAAATATTATAAAAAAATAATTTTTGGATGAATGTACTGATAATGCTGAGTTTTTTATTATAATAACTAAATTGCACTTTTATCTGTCTAAATTGTCTGTTGATACAAAATGAAACACTCAATTAGAGAGGAGAAAATATCAATTTAGGGGGCAAATGCAACGATTTCATCTCCTATTATCAGTACAGTCATTGAAGTGGGCTCCATAAATCATAAAAAAACAGTTTCATCTTCTTTTATCAGTACAGTCATCGAAGTAGACTCCATAAATCATAAAAAAACAGTTACATCTTCTATTACCAATACAGTCATATAAGGAGAAATTTTTTTTTTATAACATTTTAAAGGTTGTGGTTATATTTGAAAAAAAAAAAATTGAATAAAGTTTTATTTGAAAGTATCCCAAATGTTGGAATTTTTTATGTAATTTCCCCCTAAAAGAAAGTTTTATTTATTTATTTACTATTTCTTGAAAATGAAATGATTTTATTTTGATACTATTTTCATTTTACATGATTTCAATACATACATTATCCTTACAGTAATTGGCAAGCAAAGGATTAAATTTAGGACTCTATTTTATGGGTGCAAGCCACTACTAGACAGGCCTCAACATGTGAAAGCACAAAAGTCCCCCAAAGAAATTTTTTTGATGTTAAATGTTTTCATTTATCTTCCTAGTAATTTCTCCCGAAGGAAAGCGACCCCTATATAATTACACCCATTTTTTTCTTATTTTAATTACAGTAATTAATTAATAAATAATACCATCATTCACACGTCCTCTGTTGAATAAATATCTATATTCAAATTTTTAATTTAATTTTTTTAATTAATAGAGAATTCATATAATGTAGTTATTGAAGGACTGTACAACAGGAGACAGTTCTTCCTTTCTATTTGAGGTAGACATAAAATTCATAAATTAATGATAACAAGATTCAAATTTTACACCTCAAAATACCCTTAAAAAAGAGTGATCATTTGACTATTTTTTGATAAATTTTTAATTTTAATTTTATAAACCAAGAGGAAGTATTTAAGTTTGGATTTTTTTTTTTTACCAAATTCGAATTTGCAAATGGGCTAAACTTGTGGGTGACAAAAATTATGTTTACATTGAGATTTGGATGCACTGGGAAGAAAAGCAAGAAGCAACTCCAGCTTCACTAAAAAAAAAGGAAAAAAAAAGTGTGACTTATAGGTTGATAAATAATGCAGTAAATTAAGCATATAGAAAATTGAAGGGCTAAAAGTTGTCTTATTTGATAACTTTACCATAAAATATAGTTGAACTAATAGACAATTCATGGTAGAATTAAAGTGCAAGTGAACTTAAAATTGACAAACATATATACGATATAATGCAAGTACAAAACAAATATAATGATAAAAGTGTCCAATATTATAAAGGGAATACTTGTCAATGTTTTTTTTTTTTTCCGAGTTGGGGGAGAATACTTGTCAATGTTAGTAAATAATTTGGTGCAAAAAATAACCTAAAACTCTTAATACTAGAAACATGTGAGCAAAACCCATGAGTATTGGTTCTGATAGTTGGGATCTAATGCTGCTTAAGTAAGGTTTCAGGTTCGAGATTTAGTGCATGTAAAAGCGTTAAATATTCATAGAGAAACCTTTACCGCCCTTTGGGATCCTACACGGATCAAATCAGGATTAGTTAGATCCTATGAAATACCGAATATCATATACATCAAATAAAAAAAATGTTAGCAAGAATTAATTTTATATTTAATATAATATAAAAATACGTTTTAATTTTACATAAACGATATTTAAAAATATATAATTATATAAAGTCACTTTTTTTAAGATAACATAATAAATTTAATTGGAATTATTTTTTTTTTTTGGATGAGAGAAGACAAGGTAAGGATCGAAGAAATATCTATATATATATATATTAAATTATGAGTCTTAAAATTATTAAACTTAAAATTTGATAAGTTTTCACCTTTATATTTGAATATTCACTTAAAAAGCTAATGTGTTAAATTATTTAAAATACTAATTTTTTATTAAAAATAAAATTTTTTTAATAGTTATTTAGTATTATTTTTTAACTAAATCATTATTATAAATATTTTAATACTACTAAAATATATTTGAGTATTCTCTTAAAAAACTAATGTATTAAACTATTAAAAATAAAATATTTTTAATAGTTATTTAGTATTATTTTTTAACTAAAACACTATTATAAATATTTTAATACTACTCAAATTCTAAAATTATATATATATATTACGTATTTTTCTACATTAAATCACTCAAAATATTTTTTCTAAACCATTAAAAAAATTATAATATTTACTTAATATTACTTTTTAATTAAAACACTATTATACATACTTCAATATTAATTTAATAATTTTTTATTTAAAAAAACTAATTTAATAATTCTCAAAACAAATCTTATCATTACTACAAAATTATGGCAACAAAAATAAAAGAAAATAAAATTAATGTAATTTATTTATTTTTAAATTATTTAGTTATTATTACATTTAAATTATTTAAATTATTTTATTTCATAATCCATATTGAAAAAATATTAATAATAATTTAGAAGACATAAATTACCTTCTGTACAGTTCCAGTACATATATCTATTGATAAAATAAAAAATAAATAAATTGCACCATTATTGTTAAAGGACACAAATCTATAACTGCATTCTTACTCATGAATTCGCCACGTTTATGGACATGTTCTTATTTAAATCAACCATACATTTCTTTTTTCTTTTTTCCTTACATTCTTTTATTTTATTTTCATTTGTATTGCTTTATAAATATTTCTACAAATAGAGATATCTTAAAAACCAATCCAGTCCAATGCAAAAGCAGCACTGGATTTGCGTAAAACCCACTTGATTGCTTCACCTTCCTCAGCCCCCCCTATTCTCTCTCTCTCTTCCCCTATTAACTTGAATCCTAAGTATGATTTAGTCCTGCTTCTCTTTAAATCATCATAAAAATGTTTCTTGATTTTTCTTCTCCTCATGCAACATAAAATTAAATTAAAATTAAAAATTATACACCCACTTCTCAAATTAATTAATATACTTTCTCCATCTATATATATATATATATACACATATTCAAGTCATCAAGTGAGCTTCCTTCTTAGTGGGCTATCTAGCAAACTATACTTGTTCAGGAATATTGTTTCATTTGATAATAACATCATTGTCTCTCCCCTATCTCTATAATCTTTAAGGAAAAAAAAAATGGGGAGACATTCTTGCTGCTTGAAGCAAAAACTAAGGAAAGGTTTATGGTCTCCTGAAGAAGATGAGAAACTCTACAATTACATTACTAGATTTGGTGTTGGTTGCTGGAGTTCTGTTCCTAAGCTAGCTGGTAATTAATTAATTAATTTGTTCATCATCAACTTATAAATTTACATTTTCTTGGTTCTTGAAAATTCAATTATATATATATATATGTATATTAATTATTGGTTTTACTACTGTTGGATTAATTACTCCAGGTCTGCAAAGGTGTGGGAAGAGTTGCAGACTGAGATGGATTAACTACTTGAGACCTGACCTTAAGAGAGGAATGTTCTCACAACAAGAAGAGGATCTTATAATCAGTCTTCATGAAGTTTTGGGCAACAGGTAATTTGTTCATAATTTATCCTACCTATTATCATTTTCTTTCAAGAAGACGATCAAGAGCTTAATCTTTGACATAAAAATGGAGACGGGTCATTTTTTTTTTGTATGAAATTAATTGTTTGTTGGGATTTATGCAAATTGCAGATGGGCTCAAATTGCAGCACAGTTACCTGGAAGAACAGACAATGAGATAAAGAACTTCTGGAATTCTTGTTTGAAGAAGAAGCTTATGAAGCAAGGCATAGACCCAACGACCCACAAGCCAATAATGACTAGTCATGAAATTATGGAAGTGAAAGAGGAAAAGAATTCTACAGATCACAAGGCATCAATATCCTCGCAAATACCACAATCTATTGTATCAAATGTACAGGAGCCAACATTTCTCATTAACGACACAGCCACTAATTACTATAGCAATGGATTAACAGATACTTCATCAAGAGAAGAATTCATCATCACCACCCACAGCAGCAAGCAAGCCTATGATCCCTTATCATACTTTGAATTTCCTGCAAGTGTTGAGCCAGGTGGGTATCACGACAACAATAACAATAATAACTCGGGTCTTTCAGCTGGTCTTCAGCACCAGACTATTAGATCATTTGATCAAAACCAATTTGAAACCAGCTCCAACTTCTCATTCAGTTCAATGCCAAGTTTAACAAGTTTTGATCATGGAAGCATAAGCGCGACCGATTTCTCCGATAATTCAGCTTCAAGAATGAGTTCTATGTTCTTGAATGATCAAGCAAAAGAAAGTTCAAGCAATAGCTCAAACATAAGCAACTACACAGGATATCATATGGTGGAGAATAATGCAGCAGCTTTCTCTTGGGATACTGATCATGATAACAAAATGGACTCAATGTTTCAGTTTCCGGTGAACGGAATCAAGAGTGAAGAATTGAAGCAGAGTTCATGGCAAGAAGAAGGACAGCTTCATGCTCAGAATTCAGTAGATTTCAGTAGCTATCCGTTAACGTCGCTGTCAGAAGATCTAACAGGAGCAAATTTTGATGTCTTCCACCAGATATCATGAACTGTAAATTCATTCCTTTTCTTTTATATATTTTCCCTTCATTTTTACTCTATTATATATATCTCTTTAAACAAAATACATATGATGATAGTTCAGGGAGTGCTGGAGATTCTTCATTTTCATTTTTTTCTACTGTTAAACTAGCTCTAGGTGATGATCAGGATCGAACAGAGACTCAGCTGATATTTTTTTTCTTGTTTTTTTTAAAGATTTGTGTATTTTGTTCTCACTTTTTATGTATTAATTGGTTTCAAGAACAGTTGAAAAGAATAATGTATGTATTATTAAAAAAATTTCAAGAGTGAAAACTAATTTTGTGGTCTTAATTATATATATTTTATTTTCTGCTAGTTGTCAAACTACCTAACTACTTATGATAATTATGTGAGGTTACGGTGCTACTTTCATTCCCCCCATGTACAAATAAATGTCTTTTTCCTGTTTAAGGAAAGACCAAACTTGATTAATTACATCAAGAAACCTTTCTTTTTCTTTCTAAATTACTGGCATTATGAGTTTATTAAACTTTAATAATTTAGATTTAATTTAGACAATATCATAATGATAATAAAATTTTTTCAACAACTAATTTAACATGATCGTATATATCATGATTAGAACCTAAAACATCAGTTAAATAAGAATAGTTATCAACTGATCCAATAGTTATTATTAATAGATCAAAAAATTTTATTAATTAACAAACATAAATTCTTGCAAGTTTTCTACAGTTACTGCATCCATCATTGCTATATATGTATACACTAGTGTACAAATGACATTAATTGAATGCGAATGTAATAAGAGTATGTGGGGTAAGATTTAGATTTTGTGAAATTTGGAAGAGGGGTGACAGCAGAATTTTAATTAAACAAAATTATCTGGGCCTATGCTCATATATCTAAGATGCTCATTTCATAGCATATGATCCAGCTGCTACTTCAGGTCCCTCCATGCATATATATATATGGCGAGTCCCTCCAAAAGGCTAATATTGGCTTGGCTGTCCTCTATCCATTATTGGAGAGAGAGAAGAGCAAAGGGTAAGGCAAGGCAAGGGTCAACTATAACGTCACAGCTCACAATAAGGTCTAGAAATGTTCAATCATCTTTTGGTTCATATGCTTTAAATTTCATCATTTTATCTTAATCAGAAAAGTACCAACAGCCATAGCCCAAAACATAATTAGCTATAGAGCTAACTGTTGCAGAAAAAACCCACAACCACAAGCTTGTATCGTAACATGCCACATTAAAGCTGTGTCTTAGAGGGTGAAAATGAGTGGTGTCAGGCAACCAGAGAGTTGGGTACATATGCATACCAACCATGAAATTGTATAGTAAATCTAACCTACTTAAAAGAAGAGGAAGAGGACGTACATGTCCTTTCAAGTTTGAAGGTTTTTTTTAATGTCAAGACGTGTGATGGATGATAACTACTAATAAATGAAGAAGCAAGATTCCTTTGAAACCAAAGTATCAATACCATCATTGTTCAATGTTTACATCACCAGAGACAGAGAGAGACGAGAGGCGTTTGGTACTTGGTACCACAAGGATGGATGGATAGATGGATGGATAGCTTGTGGTGGTGGGTCAATCAATGGCCAAAAATAAAGCTGCTTAAACTTCGTACCTATTACAGCAAAGGGGGGACAAATTTTTTCTCTAAAAAGAAAAAAAAAAAAGTCTGCGCCTCCACTATGCTTGGAGTAACGTGGTCGGGACCAAGTTTTCACCGATTTATGAAATTTATATACACTTTAACATAGAGCCACTCTGTCCTAAAAATATCAACTTCGACGTAACTAAGTTATAACCATAGATATAGGTCAATTAGATGGTCCTAAAATGTCACCTCTAAAACTGAATTATACTATTATATTACTCAATTTTCGGCATTTGATCAGCCATACTGGGTTAACAAATCAAAAAAGGTAGTTTCATTTATTTTTCACTACACACCATACTCCCCCAAAATAATAATAATAATAATAATAATAATAATTCCACTTATATAAGAAAATCTTCAATGATACTCTTTAAAATAAAGAGCATATTCTAAATAATAAAGAACATTTTAAAATATAAAAAATAAATAATTTTATTTAAATTTAATGCAATTTTTATATTTCACATTTCATTTTATTTTATTTTAAAAATATTTAATTTTAATTTTTTCTCTCATATTTTCTCTATCCAATTAATGCACTCTTTATAAGAAAAGAAACTAATAGAAAATCAAAATATATATGAAAACAAATGTATATTAATTAACATTTGTATAGAGAATAAATTTTGGCTCTCTACATGTAGGGAGTCAAACTCATTCTCTAATCTATAATTTAAATTTAAAGAGTGAGTTGGAATCCTCTTTTTTACAATCACTCTTTATAATAAAGAATTTATGTTAAATAAAGAGAGAGTTAGAGATGCTCTTATATACGATTAGTTATATATACTTTATTATGCTATTCATATTAATGTTTGTTTGGACTCTCTATTATTATTTTAGTATGATGGATATTTTCAGTGAGACAGTTATAATTTTTTTTTTTTCATTTGATGCTCTAATATCTGATAATCATAAAAGATTCTGTCTAATTTAGAGTTCAAGTTGAACAAATTTATAAGGAGGTAAAACTCTTTAAGAACATGTTTTCTTCATATAAGGGATGGGGTTTTTTGCACTCTTATTATTAATAATTACACTCCATTTTGAGTTCATTTACAATTTAAATGAGTTAATTACCCTTAATTTAAAAATAATTATGTTTTATTTTTTGATTAAGATATGAAAAATCTACTTTTCACAACAATCAATACTGACTTAAAAAATTATTTAATTATTTATACATAATAAAAATTTAATAACTTGAATGCAAATAATTTACTTT
Source organism: Mallotus repandus (assembly GCA_949671775.1). Taxonomy (NCBI): domain Eukaryota; kingdom Viridiplantae; phylum Streptophyta; class Magnoliopsida; order Malpighiales; family Euphorbiaceae; genus Mallotus; species Mallotus repandus. The sequence goes on along the minus strand of CATIWM010517644.1, from coordinate 5,024 downwards.
AATTGAATAGTTTTTAAATTGTAATCACTAAGAACTATTTATAATTTTATTAATATGTTATGTTAGTTTATAATACCTTTGACTTATATAACTAAAATTTTATTAAAAACAGTTGTATTTTTTTTATTAATATAGTCATGAAATGTTTATTTTAATTTTTTAGTTGTATTAACATTTTAATTGTTTACACATGATAAATAAATTTCAGAAGATAAGTTTGATTTTAAGTTTTTATTAAATTTTTTAATAAAATGGTTGAATATAATACTAAAAATATGACATGTATTAAAAAATTATTATAAAATAAAATAATTAAAATAAATTTTACAAATATCAATTAAATGTAAAAAGTATATGTAAGGTAATGAAGTCATTATCTCTAATATAAATAATGGAGTACAATTTATAAATGTTGAGAGTACAATAAGCTCTACCTTTAAAAAATTACAATAAAAAGTAGATATGAAAGATGAGAATATAAGTGTTTTTTACACTTTAAAAACATTAATAATGGAGTGTGAATATAAAGTGTTAAAGTGCAAAAATTACCAGGGTAGAGATTTTACACTCATTCTCTTAATGATTGCATTTCATTTTAACTTTATTAACAATTTAAATGACTTAACTACTCTTAATTTCAAATGATTATATACCTTTCACAACAATTATTATTAACTTAAAAAACTATTTAATTATTCATACGTGATAATAATTTAATAATTTTAATACAAATAATTTATTTTGATTTAATAGTTTTTATATTATAATCACTCATGATTATTTATAATTTTATTAATTTATTATGTTATTTTATTATGTATTCAACTTATATTGTTAAAATTTTATTAAAATAGTTCTATTTATTTTCTTATTTAATTATGCAACATATATTTTAATGTTTTATTGTTTACTGCCTTCAAGTGTTTATGCAAATGATATTTATATATTTTTTTAAAAAATCAACAACGAATTTAATTTTAATTTTCTTCATTCAATTTTTTAAATAAAAATAATAGGATATAATAAAAAAATTATTATATGTATGGATAAAATTCATATATAATAAAATAACTAAAAATAATACTTTATCAATTTATATCAACTTAATTGGTTCTTTTTAAAAAAAAATTAATACACATAAAGTATTTTTAATTATTTTATTTTATATTAATATTTTTAGTAGTATATCTTGTCGCTTTTATTAAAAAAAGAATTGATTACAAAAGTTAAAGTTAAATTTACCATCGATTTTTTAAAATGTAAATATCATTTGTATAAACATTTAAAAGTATTAAAAAAATAAAAATGTACATTGCATAATTAAATTAGCAAATAAATATTTTTAAAATATTATAAATATAAGTTGGATACAAAATAAAATAAAATAACATAACAAATTAATAAAATGATAAATAATTCTCAGTGATTATAATATAAAAATTATTAAATTAAAAAAATTATTTGTATTGAAGTTATTCGATTTTTATCTATATTAATTAAATAATTTTTTGAGTTAATATTAATTGTGAAAGGTACATAATTATCTTAAATTAAGGATAATTTAGTTATTTAAGTAGTTAATAAAATTAAAGTGGAGTACAATTATCAAGAAAATCAGTGCAAAAATCCTCACCCAAATTACCACCCTTTCTTCATATAAGAGACTTCAATCAAAAATTTTATCTAAAAAAATTTAAAATTTTTACCACTTGAATCAATAGATGTTGATAATTATAAGATTTTTTTTTAAACATTTTTATATCCTAATAAATTTGGATTTTGTAACATTGATTGACAACTATTAAATCAAAAGATTTTTCATTTTTTTGGCAAATAGAATCTTGTTGAATCATACTAAACAACGAAAAATATCGTATTCTCTTAAGGAGTGACAATGAAACCGTGAAATTTACAAGCCCAGAAAAAAGAAAAAAGAAAGACGATGCACTTTTTTTTTTTTTTTGAACTGCAATAGACAATACATACATAGTCATAATTGTTTGGACCTTGAAAGTTACTGCACTACCAAAAAAAGTAAGGATGCTGAAAGACAGTGAGAGCCATAAGAATTAGTCGCAATCTATGATGTTTTCTTATGCATCTGAAGATGATATCTTACACAATATATTATAATAATAATAATAATAATAATAATAATATCAATGATAGCCCATTTTGTGAGGGTTAACCTCTAACTTAAAAGTGGGGGCAATACAAGATTTTAGGCGGGAATGCTGCTTAAAATTGGTTAAAAAGCCAATTACTATAATTAATACTTTTTTACATTAACATGGCAAATGATCAATAGCTATGATACAATTTGACTTAATCTCAAAAACACTATGCTTTGTCCCTTTTAGTACTTATTGACATAGCATGAGGAACAAAACAAGTCAAACAAAGCTCATCATTAATGAAATCAATTAAAAGATTTGCTACTCGTAGAATGTTCTTTAACATGCATTCGTAAAATTTCAAGTTTAAATCATTTGTCACCAAATTAATTTACATTTAATTTTTTTTTTAACAATTATTCATATAAACTCGAAAATTAAATGCAACATAATAATCAAGTCTTGAATTATTCAAAACCTTCATAAATTTTATAAGTAAAAATACCAATTAAAATATCAGACCACTCTAATTGTGAATCTTTAATGAATAAATGATGTCCACAGAAATTCAAATTCAAAATCTTCATAATTCTATAAATAAAAATACCGATCAGAGTATCAGACCACTATAATTGCCAATCTTAATGTTTTTAAGTTAGTTTATTCATGGTACATTTACAAAAGCTGCCGACAGCCCTGGAGCTTCCTTACATAAAAGAAGCAATTAGAACAGATGCTAAAATTAAGACAAAATAATGAAAAGAGAAGTGTAGCCAGTATCTAGGAAAGTTCAAAAGAGAAAAAAAAAAGGAAGAGAGAATTGTACTAAAATAATGTACAAAGTGGTGGTCAGATCATAATGTGTCATTGTAGGTCAAATAATGAGGCCCGACAAGATAAATTGCTACACTTCATATAACCATGGACAATCATAGCTGACGATATTCAGAGCTTTTTTTTTTTTTTTTTTTTCCTTTTCTTTTTCCAAATGGTAAAAAAAAAAACCTACACCGACACAAAGTGCATTATTGTTACTATAAAAGACATGTCTCAATTAATTCAATACCCATATGTTCATGAATCTAATTATTATTTATATATATATGAGCTATCTTGATATAATCTGCTTTTATATATATATATATATTAAGAGGTTTTTCGTTTGTTTTTAATGCTCTTTGAACTCTTTTTTCGTAATTAATCATGAAAATAAATTAGTTTATTTAATAGTCTTACATCGTTTTTAATGATAATTTTTATACTATTTTTGGTGTTGTAAAGTGTATTTTTGTTTAAAAATAAACAAAAATTATATAAGTCCAATAAATTCTTTAAATTTAAAATTTTTTATATTAAATACTAATAATTTTATTTTTATTATATTAATTCAAATTTAAAAATACCAGTTAAAATATAAATTAATAACAATACAGAAAAAAAATATTTTATCAATTATTTTATAAGAATTTTTTTTGCCAATATACAATAGAAGAATAGAAGAAGGGAAGATGGAATTCAAAACTAGTTTAGGGTTCACCGGCCAATAAGGAGTTGAATTCAACTTTTTAAATATAAAGAGTTAAATCAATTTTCCATTTAAAACTTAAAATTTGATAAATATTTTTTATTTAAATTAATTCTTTATGATAAAAATTTAAAACTTATAATTTTTTTGCAAATGCTCTCACAAGCGGTGGAAAAGAAATGATGTTGCACGCAATTAGATGCCGTGGAAAAATCCTAAGTTTGACTAGAGTTTGTCTTTTTTTTTTCAAAAAAAAATTGATGAGCTCAAATTGGGATTTGCCACTAATATTTGTCTGTGGAAAGAAAAGGCAGTGAACAAAAAGCCCGACGACTTTAACTCTTTTTGAGTTGACTTTATCAGAATTTTTTTATGTGAGTAATATAATAATATATATACATATATATATATATCTATAGCTTGATTTTCACACAATGTGTTGGTTAATATAACAACATCAAATATTGTGATTTTATTATCAATAATATACTCTTATGACATAATGTTCAAAAAAAAATAATATATATATATATATATATATACTCTTATGAAATTAATGTTTTTGCACATTTTGTAAAAAAAAAAAAAAAGCATTAATTAATTTGGGATAGCTAATATATTCAACGGTAAATCTATGTGTGGATAGATTTTTATTTGCTTTTTTTTTATTAGAAGGAACATTTACATCAATTATTTTTTTTATATGCATTGCACGTTTATATTATTATTAAATAAATATATTTATTACATAAATATGTAAATATTTATTTTTTGTTTAAAAAAGTCACCTCTCTAATTGATAACTCATGTTATTATTTTTGATTTTCCATCAAGTAATATTCTATATTTTTTATCCCAATTAGCTCGTGCATGAGATTAAAAAATTTATCTATTTAAATGGAGAATATAAGACCAATAAAAATTAATACTATTTTTGTTAATATATAAAAGAAGTATGTCCTTTAAATCCAAAAAAGTTTTTCTTTTATTCATACTTTTATATATAGTACAAATTATGATTTAAAGTTTATTGCTTAAAAATAATTATATTTTCTTAGTCATTTACATGTAAAATATATATCTATACTGTGTATAAATTTTATGAAATAAATTATTCTTATTTTTCAATTAATAAATTTTTTAATTTGTATAGTTTTATAATTTTCTAATTACTTTTATATGTATTATAAATTATTTACAATTATATAAATTAAACTAATAATAAAATTATAAATTTTAACTACTATTCATGATTCATATATATGCAAAATGTAGTACGTTATAAATACTAATTTTTGTAAAATATTTATAATTGAGTCTTATAATAATTTAATAGTTTATGTATATAAAAAAATTATTTTATTTTTATTTAAATCTGTTTGATT
>CATIWM010517625.1:0-23009 GCA_949671775.1 Mallotus repandus | reverse complement strand
AGTGTTATTTTTCATAGAATATTATGTTATTATTTACTGAGTTGCAGGCTCACTCCTCTGCATTATTTTTCAGGACTAGAAGAACTGTAGTCTGTCTTGAAGGAACAATTGCATCAATTGCACTAGAATTATGTCAGGTGGGTCAGCAGGAGGTCGTCCTCAGTTTTTCTTGAGCGTCATATGCTTAGTAAATTTTCATATCTTGTATTAAGGCTAGCGCATTGTATATGTATAATATAAAGAAAGATACGAACTGCTTGAAGCTGTGTGTTTGTTAGTGTGTGATATGTGTTACATATGTAAAATTGTGAGTTAAAAATTTGACATATATAATTATGTTATGTGTTAGTCACATGCATACAATGTATGTTTGGCATCCTTAACAGGTATCACATTTTTTTAAATTTTCACATAAAAAATTATATTTAAGACTTTTTTAATAACTAGTAAATAGTCACGTGTTTCGCACGTGAACAACAACATTTAAAACTTGTAATTATAGATAAATTATTAAACAGGTACTTTGATATTATTATTATTATTATTATTATTATTATTATTATTTAATAAAAATTTTAAAATAATAAATATTTATTTATATAACAATTTGATATTAGCTTAATATAATTATAACTCATTGAAATTTTGATAAATCTTTTATTAAATAATTATATGGTTTTCTTTCAATATTTTTTATAATAATATTTTTCTTAACTCGAGAATTAATTGTATAAAAAAAATATTATGCTCATAATTAATCATAAAATAATACAAAATTATTAGTTATTTTTTAATAAAAAAATTTAAAAAATAATAAAAATTTATATTTTCTTTATATAACAATTTAGTATTACAATCTCATTAATTTTATAATTAATTACAATTTTTTAATTTAAATAGTGATATTTTATTTTTTCAATATCTTTAATGTTAATATTTTTATTCACTCAGAAAGTAATTTAATGTAATTTTTAATTTCAACTAATAAATAAATAATAAAAATTAATTAATTTAATTTCAACTCTTTTTTATTAAATTTTATAAAAATTATCCAAAAATGATAATTATTCTACTTTTCTTACAGAAATACTACTGTTAAACAAATTACATACTATATTTTTTAAAATATGATTATAGATATAAAATATAAAATTTAATTAATTTAATTTTAATTATTTACTTAATAAAATTTAATCTAATAATTTTTTTTAAAAATAATAAGAGTATTATTTAATTTATATGTCAATTTAATTTTCCAATCTTGATAGTGTTACATTATCACAAAGTGATTTGTTAAAATTTTAATAAATTTTCTATTTGAACAATTATACAAGACTCTTTCAATATTTTTATTTACATAATAATATAACTTTACAAACTTTTTTTAAATGAATAGAAACAAACTTAATAAAGTTATAATATAGTAATTTATTATATCCTTTGTGGATTTTCTATTATCTATTTAAACACAATAATTTTTCAATATTTTGACGTTAATATTTTCATAATCAATTATTTTATAGAATTTATTAATTTTATTTTAATTATTTACTTATTAAATTTAATTTAGTAAGACTTATAAAATTATGTTATCTAATTTAATTTAGGATGAAAATTTTTACACTCCACCTATTGATTTTGTACTTCAGTTTTGCTTTTTTAAAATTATAAATTACATAACTATCCTCCATTGAAACTTTTTATTCTTTTATTAATTACAATTACTAAACTATCATTTTTTTTTTCCTTTTCGTTCCAAATTCATTGTTTGATGTTTAACATTTAAAAACTAATCGTGATTGATTTTTTTTGCAATAATAAAATTTAATATAGTTAGTTTTTTTTTATAGGTACTCTTTAACTTTTAACTTATGTTGATTGTCAAATTTGCACCAATTATAGTAAATAACAGAACTTTTATTTTTTATGAAGAGGTTTTTTTAAATATCATATGCACATAATTTTATTTTTTACTTTTATCACCATTTTTTAAAAAATAATTTAAAAATCAAATTATGTAATTAAAAAAATAATTATAAAAATTTAATAATAATTCATCATATAAAAAGAATTCATAAATTCAATGAAAAGAGCTAAAATCAATTTACATGTATTTTAGATCAAATATATCCCAACAAATACTCAAATTAAACTATACTATGAAAAGTCTATTTAATAAAAAAATACAGCACTTACTTTTCTATTATTAATATGTTATAACACTTGTCTTAAAAATTAACATTACAACAAATTTTTTTATGATGAATTTTCATTAAATTTTTGTAATATATGTTTTTAATCATGTAATTTGATTTTCATATTATTTTTAAAAAAATTATGATAAGAAAAATAAAAATAAAATAATGTGCATATGATATTAAAAATTGTTCATAAAAAGTGAAAAAAGATTGTTATTTTTTATAATTGGTTCAAATTTTATAAATTTCTAAAGAAATTAAATGTTAATGCGTGCTTATAAAAAAATAATTGACTATGCTAAATTTTTTAATGCAAAAAAAATGTAAGCTCAAGCACAATTAGTTTTATAATTTAAAACATTAAATAGTAAAATTAGATAAAAAAAAATTAAAAAGAGTATAGTTTGATAATAGTAGTTAATGAAAAAATAAACATTCTAAACTAAGGGTAATTATATAACTTTAAATTCTAAAAAATAAAAGGAGTGCAAAAATCTCCACCCTTTAATTTATATTAGGTAAAATATAAGTAGACCTAATTAAAATAGGAAAAAAAATATATTTTTAACAAAAATAATACTAAAATTTTAATTAATTTAATTTTTATTAGAGATAAAATGAAAGTTAACCTAGTTAAAATAGAAAATATATTTTCAATTAAATTTTAATTACATTTTAATTAATTTTATTTTTATTAGAGATAATATAAAATTTAACCTAATTTGAATTGGAAAATAATATAAAATTTAACCTAATTTAAATTGAAAATATACTTTCTATTTAAATTAGAATTACAATTTAATTAATTTAATTTAATTTTTATTAATAAATAACTAAATTATCTAATTTTTATGTAATAATGAGTAAATACGTTTTTATAATTTTGTCTATGTCCCTCCCTTCATACATTTATATATATTATAAATTATAGATATACATATTATTAGATTATGGCAATTTCTAGATTAACATAATAATTACAAAAGTTTTACTTACGATTTTCTCTCAAATCTAATTATTTGTTTTTACCTTTTAATCTAATTATTTGTTTTTACCTTTCTCCTTCCAAAGCTATCCAAAAAGAAAAGAAAGCAAGAAAAGAGATCTCGAACTACATGTTCATGATGACTACAAGAAAGTTAAGTTATAGAGACAAATATTTAGCGTCAAATAAAAAAATTTGTCTCCATAACCTTAATTTCGAGCCTAAATTCATAAGTGTAGTACAATATATAATAATATTTGTCACAATTTAATAGGGATAATTGCAATTTTTCCTATATTTTGACCTATTACACTGCTTCATCCTGATATTTTAAAAAATGTTTATTCATCCTTGTATTTTATTGAAAATAGAACTCATTAGTCATTTTATTGGGAATAAAATAGTATAAGAATGAGTAAATATAAAAATAAATAAATATTTTTTAAAATATCAGGAATAAAGTAGTGTAATAGACAAAAAAAAAAGAGAAATTGCAATTTTTCCTAATTTAATAACAAAATATTTTAAAATTATAATTTTGAAATAATCTATTAACTTTTAGGGACAAATATGTCTCATCTGTCACTAAAAATATGCCATTAATTTTGAGTCTAAATTTAGAATTGTCACAATATACAATAGTATTAGTCACTATTTAATAAAAAAAATTATAATTAACCATGATTAATTGAAGATTAACCGAAAGAAAATAGGCAATTAACATAACAGTTAAAATTCAAAAGTTTCATGAGTTCAAAATATTTATAAATCACATATCCAGAGATATTGATTTTTAAAGGGGAGAGCTGAGCTACTTTCTCTCACTTTTTATTGTAATACAATCATTATTCGAAAATGAAAATAGCATAACAAGGCTAATATTGTTTTTTTCTTCTATTTTCCATTCTTAGATAAGCTTTTTATTTATGAAACTCTAAGATAGTATGGAAATAATCGAAATATAAAGATCGCGTATGAGAGAAACCAGCAGTACGACCCAGTTGCATAAGTTCTTCTTCAGCCCTGGTCTTACCTTTAGCCCTATAAATTGTCATTATAGTTAGGTCTGCTTCTAAGAGTGTTCGTGTCCTCTGACTCTGATCTATATCATTAGGCAGCGCTGGTTCACCAACTATCAGTTTCCCTCCCACTGGAAGTGCTTTGTAACAATTCTCCAGTGTCACCTTGCATTCATCGTCTGTACATGCCGCCAATACCCGCTGCCATGTATGGATACATACAAGAAAAACATTAGCATCAGCTCGGGCGTAAAGAGATATATATGTGCATGCAAGAATTATAAAAATATATAGATGTACTTTTAGGGACTTATGGAGTTATTATTTGTATAAACATACACTCATCTGGTAAGAGAGGACAGAGAGGACAAAGCTCTCTGTTTATTAACATTAATTTATGATTATGTTTAAAAAAAAGATCTTCTTGAGATCCTCCACAATCCACATGTATAGCTTCCAATCATCAAGTTGCCACACGAATATAAATGAGTAAAAAAAGGTTTTGAACCGGACTCTGCCTGCAAATGATATCTAGACCAGTTGGTCAAAAACTGAGTCATGCGATCTTTAGATTTGAGGTTTAATCTGTGGCAATGCTAAGGATAATTCTTGGCTAATTCCACGGTTCTCCTCTTTGGACCTTATCCGAAAGTCGAAAAATATAAAATTAATTCAGATCTGACTCTAAAAATATAAATCTTCATCCTGAATTGCTCCAAATTTTCACAGCAATTCGAAGTGGAAATTCAAAGCTAATGAAGAATTCAAATCAATTTAAAGTAAAACTAAAATTTAGAGATTTATATTAACTTTTAGTTTCTATATTTAAAATTAATAATTCATAAATTCATAATAACAAAGAAATATATTTTTACATTATATTAAATATATTATAATTAATAATAGTACTTCTTTATAAATTTTCTTTATAAATTTTATTTCAATATTTATATTTTAATAATTTTATAATTTGAACATATAAAATAAAATGACTACAAATTTTACTACATAAATATTATTTGTAAATTCTAATTTTATTTTATGATATAAATATATATTAAAAAATAACTATAAAAAAGATTTAATTGATAAATATATTTATTTTATTTCAATTAATTAATTAGTATTTAAAATGTCAAATATTATATGCTAAGTTGATATTTAATATATTTAAATATAATTTATTATTAAAACAATACTAAATTTTATTTATAACACATAATTTTAGATTTCTAATCTTATCATGATTACTTATTAACTTTATTTTATATTATAAAAATAATAGCGATAATTATTAGTGGAATTGTATGTAATGCATACATTATCAATTTCGGTTTCGGTTCGGTTCGGTACAATTTGGGATGATTCAGTTTAATTTTTGATTTGGAGAACTCACGATCTCCAGACCTGCTTTAATAAATTTGTTCAGAATGGTTTGGTTTTGAAAATGTCAAACAGTCAACATAAATTTTTGATTCTAAAAATTTTCGATTTGAATTTTAGGGACGGTTTGAATTCTTCAAGACCGCATACAGCTCTAATTATATGAATTGTGCTATGAGTTACGAGAATGACCAGAAAGCCGAAAGTATTAGTGCATATTTTAGTGAAGAAAAAAGTGACTCACATTCAGAAAAATAGCATCAGCTGATGGAATTGATCTAAACATATCACCGCCCATGTGGGTAATACCTGCAGACATAAATTACTTTTATTTTTTCAGAAGGTATCTTAGCCAACACATAAGTTACAAAAGTTCTCACCGGGGATGTTTGGTGCCTTGGCAACTACTTCAGGCAAATCAAAGTTGATTCCTTCAACAGTCGGATATTTTTGCAGGATCATCTTCAAGCAATTCCCAGCACTACCACCTACATCAACCAATTTCTTTACCCCCTGAAATCCATCATAGCCACTCAACACAGCCTTCAAGAACGGCACAGATACAGCTGACATTGCCTTTTGCATCAGCACATTCATTTCTGGACGCTTCCCATAGTAATCATAGGCAGCCTCCCCATTAGCCTTCAAAAATGGCGTTGTTGACGAATCTAGCACTGCCTCGTGCACTAATGGCCATGCCCTCAATAGTGCATCCTGTTAAAAATATTTTATATTTAATGTTGCGACTAAACAAAGAAAGTAACAGTAGCAGTGACTTTAAAACCAATGATCCCAGAAACAGTAGTAGTAACGATGAACCCATAAAAAAAATGTACCTGGTTAAGCTGGAGCACGTAATCTCCGGAAGAGATGCCGTCAGCATCGGTAACAAGCGTTTTACCAATCTCCGTTAGAGAGTACTTCCTCTCGGCGTTGGTGGTCTCACTTTTGACGGCGTGACGGTGCTCCGTGAAAACGCCATAGCTAGATAGCATACGAAGGATGCGTTGAAGATTCTCCGGATCACCCGGAGCTTTAACGAGAGAAAGAATCTCAGAAGCGGAGAGCGGAGCGTTAGCTCCGTCTTGCCAGATGGCGTCGACCACTTTGAGTTTAACGACGGCGTTTAGTGACATAGGCACGCTTATCATGTGAGCTAGCTGTATAATTGCTAGCTTCGCATTTTTTCTCTGCTCTGAGCTCTCAACATTTTCCATGACTGCTGCTTCTGCTTCTGCTTTTTTTTTTTTTTTTGACTTCTTTTCTGTTTTGGAGGAGTGAGTGTGTGAGCTTAAGTTATAGTGATTTAAGCGGTAAAATTGAAATGACCGGCAATGAGAAGAGTGGTAAAATTGACCCAATGGTTATTTTTAATCTATAAAGCTCAAGTGATTTAATTCTTCACAATAATGGGAAAGTAGGGATCGAATTTGAATCCAACTCTTTATATTTGAGTGTCTTACATTCTTTAACAATTGAACAATTAGGTACAAATTGACTAAATGGTACAGTTATTATCTGAATATTAGAAATCTCACTCCTACAAAACAAAGTTTATCCATGATTTTTTTTTTTCAATCGATAGACTTTAAATGCTTCAATTCTCCACCACAAGACCTCTAGTGAGTGGAACCGGACCAAATTAGGTATAAGGAAGATTTAGGGCTGGTTACATAATTGACCGGTTCCGATTTAATTCGGTTCAATTTTTTAATAACATATTAAAATTTTAATTTTTGGGACATATAAATTACATTAAAGTTGAGATAAAAATTTATTATGACATTTTAATAATATAAAAAAATTATACTTGACTAGTTAACTTAATATAAATTAACTTGTTAATTTGAGATAAAAAAAATTCAAAAAGATTGAAATAAAATTATATTAAGTTAGTTTATATATAATATTGTTTCAAATAAAAAAATTATAAGATTGAATTAATAAATTAAATTAGAAAAATAAAATTAAAAAGTTAAAGGGCTTAAGAGATGAAAAGTTTAAAGATTCACTCCTCGTGATATTTTTTCTTCTTACAATTAAGTAATAAGAAGTCAAACTCTGATACCAATTGAAATAGACCTTGTGTGTGTGTGGGGGGGGGGGGGGGGGGGTGTTAGTTGAATAGAACTAATTGAATTAACTGAAAATTAATCCAAAAATAAAAGGGGTTAAGAGAAGAGTAGAAAATTGACATAAGCAAATTTAGGAGTTCGGTTTCTCAACAAACCTACGGCTCCACCTAACTTATCTTAAGTTAGGATTTTTAACCAACCACACCAATCTATTTCCTTAGATTGAGTTTACAAGAGTTTAAGGCTCACTTTAAACCATTTACAAATAAGAGTTTTCTTGGCTTACTCTTACACCAATTCCCAAGTGTTTTGTGGTTAACACTTCAACCAATTCCTCTAGAAAAAGATCCTCACAACCCTTTTTCAAACCCAAGAAAGAGATGTAGAAGATCTTAACTCTAGCTCACAACCCACACTCAAAAGTGTGTAAGAGTACAAGTATGGAAATGAAGAAGATTTTAATGCTCAATTAATTTTTGAGAAGAATTTGTTCAACAACTTGTTCTAACCACTTAAATGAGGTTTCAGGTCAAGTATTTATAGTTGAGCAAAAAAAATATGGTTGTTGGTGGCTTTAACATCGTTCTCAACCTTCTCCAAGCTTCATTTAATGAGATTTAGATTTTGTAGGAGAAGAGTAGCTCACAGTCGTGAGGGGATGCCCACGATCATGAGGGACAAAAAACTATACGTTGGAAGTCTAAGTGACCATTGTATATTGAGCTGAAGGGGTGACACAAGCTTATGGTGGAGAGGCATAGTCGTGAGGGCAGATTGTAAGGCTCTCGATCTCTTTGGCTTGTTCAAGCTTCACATGGTCATGATCAGGACAGAGTCTCTCACTATCGTAAGGATGGATCATGAGGGTCTCGGGATTATTTATAAATTGATAGGCTTTTTAGCCTTAAACTCGTGAGAGTTGCTCACGATCGTGAGGCATGCTCGCTTGTTTTGATCATGACTTGGTTCTTGCTTAGTCCTAATTGATCTTTGATGATTCTAAACCTTTGTAAGGACTTTGTTCTTGACATTTTGATAATTTGCAAGCCTTGAGCTACTTCACTTTGATTCTTTATATTTAAGTGAATCTAAAAACATACTTAGATAAAACATTAGTTCATTCAAATCATTTGTTAAAGTCAAAACTTAGAGATTGATTAAGCTCAAGGTCAACACAAAAAGATAAGAATTAAACTTTCAAATCAGGCATAACTGTATTTCCAAGTTACACAATCGTGCGCCATTCTTGAACTTGAATTGGACAAAATAAAGCTCCTTCTCATCTTGGACCTTAGTTTCGTTTGTCTCATACCATATGGACTTCATAAAGACTTGCAAAGCATCTTTAAACTTCTTAGTTCTAGCCCTTGTAGTTGGCCCATTGTACTTAAGCAAACATCATGCTTGGTTTTCGTTAATAGGACTAAAGAAGAATTCATAAAACCGGGTCGTGTTGTTGGTTTCTCTCATTCCCGACCTTTATGTTTTGATTATTTCAGTGCTATCATAGAGTTTCAAAAATAATAGCTTACCTCAGAAAAGAAATTAAAAACAAACAGTAGTAGAATCATTATGCTTCTTTTGTTGGGTTTTGTGATCAGAAATGCAGCGGAAAAACAAAACTTTTAACCACAAAACCCATAACCCAGATCCATGTAATTCAAACTAGATTGATTAAGAGGGTTTCCAATCACTTACCAAGACGATCTTAAGGCAAAATTGTTGGAAGGATGAGAGGGGGTTCACACCGGTGACACGCTACCTCTAGCTTTATGTATACTTTTTGTCAGATTGAGATGTCACCAAAAGATCACGCCCTCTACGGTATCCACACGAACTAGGTGATCCAAAGTAAAGTAGGTTTGCTAAAACCTTTGTTTTCCCACAACACAAAAACTCTTTATGTTTTTTCTTTTCACAAAAAAAGCGTAGGAAGAAGGAGGAGAAAAAGTGGCTTAGCATAAGCTTGGTAAACCCTAGAGAATAAGATGTATATATAGCCATCCTTTCTAGCGTTTCATACATCTCCACTTACCAAAACAGTTTTAGTAAGCCTAAACTTCCTTTTTCTATTTTGATTCTAATTCCAAATTAGAATTATTTCCTATTTATTTTAGATAACTCTTACCTAAAATAAATAAATAAATACTAACATATATATATACATATATATTTTATTTACTTATTTATTTAATCTTTCCATAGAGATCATTATTGGGCTTATTAACCCAAGTCTACTTTGGGCCTATTCTAAGTGTGCAACCCTATAGGTTCACATAACGTTGGTAGTGGACCTAAAATTTCCATTTTAGCCCACAAGTCATTGGTCTCTAGCAATACATTATGACTACTAAAGTTATGTGAAGGCCGATAATCTGATATAACTTAATACACAGCGTGTACTGTAGTCCTTTTGTCACATGATACCCTGATTGAACATAAGGCATGTATTATGTCATCCTTATATTGTTTAATCATATTGTTTCTCAATCCTAAGTAGACTAACACTGATAACTCTTTATCATTCTAGCATGGCAATGCATTTCTCTTCGGTTTAGCTCATCGAGGGGCCCAATAGGTATCCCAAATCTGGACACTACATTCTTTCAGAAGAAGCTTCTTATCTTTGCTTGGGTGATCGACGCAACAGGTTCTACCTCTACCCATTTAGTAAAGTGATCTATGGCGACAATCAAGAACTTCTTTTGCCCTTTTTCCAGAGCAAACAAACTAAGGGTATCTATCGCCCACTGTGTGAATGGCCAGGCTACACTCAATGGTTGTTGTTGTGCTAGTGGTAGGTGATTATAATTTCTGTGATACTGACATTTTTCATATTTTGCCACTAGCTACTTGGCATCTGCCTGCATGGTTAGCCAGTAATAGCCTTGCAATAATGCTTTTTGAACTATTGTACTCACTGCTTTGTGGGCTCCTCCAATCCCCTCATGGATTTCCCTGAGCACATACTCTCCTTCCTCCTTCGTGACACACCTCAACCAGGGATGTGTTGCCAATTTTTTATAAAGGATATCCCTATCAATAGCATATACTGATGCAATTCTTAGCACTATTCTGGCCTCTGCTTCATCCGCCGGGAGAACACTTGAATCTAACCATTCAACAATGGGCTTCATCCAGTATATTGCTTTGATGATTAATATATTCTAGCTAGCTTCCAAGGTTGGCTCTATCAGTTCCTAAAGGAGTACCCCCCCCCTCGTATGCCATTTTGGAAAGTGCATCTACTTCTTGGTTAGACTCCCTAGGGATTTGCTCGAGTACTAGATCTGTCCCTGCCTCTTTCAGTTATTATACTACCCCCGTCACTACTGTCAAATATTTGAGCATATCAACATCTTTTGTTGTGAATCAGCCCTCCATCTGGTTAATCACAAATTAGGAATCACTATAAATAATCAACACTTCTAGCTTGATTTCTTTAGCTAGATTCAAACCAACTATCATGGCTTGATATTCCGTTGCATTATTGGAGATTTTAAACGGTATCTTGAGGACGTACGCTAACTTAATTCCCCTTGGCCCTTTGAGTACTACTCCTGCTCCAGCACCCATCAAACCAGCAGCCCCATTCACAAACAATAACCATGGGGAAGGCTTTAGTGCAGCGGGTTTGTCGTGTTATTCAACAACAAAATCAACCAAGACTTGAGCTTTCAAAGATTTTATAGGTTCATACGTGACTCCATATCCCCCAATCTTTGCTGCCCATTCTATAATCCTCCTAGATGTCTCGACTTTTTGAAATATTTTTTGTAATAGCTAGTCTGTTCTAATTATTATTTGATATGCTTCAAAACACTGCCTCAAATATCTTGGTGATATCACCGGCTCGAATGCCATCTTTTCAATCCTAGGGTATCTGGTTTCTGCACCTTTCAATGTTTTGCTGACATAGTACACAGGAAATTTATCTTCTCCTTCTTCCCTTACTAGCATTGAGGCTATTGTTTCATCTGACACCGCTAAGTAAAGGTGCAGGGGGCTGTTTTGGCCTGTTGAGTAGGGGAGGGGAGCTGAGGAAAGACTTTAACTCCTCAAAGGCTTTCTGGCAATGATTCATCCATTTAAAATTCTTTAAGCATTTGAGCACTTAGAAGAATGAGAGACATCTCTTAGCGGAACAAGAAATGAAGCATCCCAAGGTTGTGATACGGTCGTTCTGCCTCTGCATTTTCTTTATGGACTGCAGGGGTTTCATCTCCATTACTATATGTATCTTCTTTGGATTTTCCTTGATTCCCCTTTATGAGATCATGAACCCAAGGAACTCCCCTGCTTTCACCCCAAAAATGCATTTTTTCGAGTTGAGCTTCATGCCAAATTAATCCAACACCCCCGATGCTTCTTTCAAATCCCTAGCATGGTCGCTTCCCTTTTCACTTTTCATAATCATGTCATCGACGTACACCTCCACATTTTCCCAATCTATTCTTTGAACATTCGATTCACGAATTTTTGATAAGTGGCCCCTGTATTTTTCAAACTGAACGACATGGCCCTATAGCAGAATGTCCCGCTATCTTTAATGAAGGAGGCTTTCTCTTCATCCCACTTGTCCATCCTGATCTGATGATATCCAACATACACATCCATTAAGTTGTATATCTCATATCCTACCATAAAATCCATAAGCTGATCAATACTGGGAAGCAGATAACTGTCTTTTGGGCAAACCCTGTTGAGATCAGTAAAATCAATACACATCCTCTTTTTTCCACTAGACTTCTTTACCAACACAACATTAGAAAGCCAATCAGGGTAATATACTACCCTGATGAAACTCGCCTTAAGAAGTTTTTCCACTTCATCAGAAATGGCGATTTATCTCTCCAGTGCATGCCTTCTTTTCTTCTGCTTTATTGGCTTTATAGACGGATCCATATTCAGCTTGTGAGTCATGACTCTAGGATTAATCTCCAAGATATCCTCTAGAGACCATGCAAAGGAATTCTCTTTTTCTTTTAGAACTAGGAGCACATCCTGACGCACCGACTCTTCCATGTCCACCCTCAACTTCACTTTTTTGTCGCCAGACAATTCCCATTCGCGCACCTCTCCTACTGGCTTTGGTTTGTCCTCCCCTTTCTCTTACTAAAGGGTTTCCATAGGGAGTGCCTCTATTGCCCCTCTTAAAACCACTATGCACACTTCTCGAGAGGCCCTCTGATTTCCCCTTACACACAATTCTCCCCGAATGGTGGGGATTTTCATGGTGATATATCTTATGCACGTGAAGACCCCTGTATCATAGAGGAAAGGTCTGCCTAATATTGCGTTATAGGCAAAAAGGATATCTACGATCATAAACATCATCAGGAATTCATCATAATGCACCCCATCCCCTAACTGTACTGTTAATCTAGCAGAACTCTATACTGGCACCGACTTATCTCCTAAGACTACTAACAGAGTAGAGACTCTCCTAAGGTCAGTGGGTGATCTATTTAATGCCTTAAACAAGCTCAGGTTCATCAAGTTGACTGCACTTTTGTCATCCACCAGCATCCGCCTCAGGAGGGTGTTCCCAATCCTGCCATCCACTACTAACGTGTCTACATGCGGTCCATCTAGCAAGTCCCCATCTCGAGGTGAAAAGGTGGTATGATGATTAATCCTCAAAACTTCAAACACTGAATACACTACCCTCCTCCTTTCTCTGCTGGATCTTTCTTCTCCTGGTAAACCCCCAAGGATTACATTAATTATAGCTGGAGGCTCATCCCTTTGCCTTTTCTACTCTTTGTCTTTCCCCTTATCTCTATTTTCCCTTCTAGATTGGAATCTTTTGTCTCTATTTGGCCCATTGACGAATCTCTACAAATGGCTAATATGAATTAGCCTTTGTATTTCATCCTTAAGCTGCACACATTCCTCTGTATCATGACCCGTACCCCTATGGAATTCGCAATATCTATCCCTATTTTCTAAGGGATTTTTAATCAATCTTCCTTAGCCAATTGACCCTTTCTACCAACTGCTTGATCCACATCAGGATTCCCCTCATTGAAGTGTTGAGAGGGGTATACTGACATTGTGGGTAGAGATTCATCCAGAACATATGGCGTTTGGGACTCCTGTCAACTCTTCTTTTCTACCTATCTCTCATCCGGGGACCAAACTCATACTCCTTTGTTAACCTCTAGTCATATGTCCCCTCCTCCTTTTCTCGTCCTTCAGAGAGAGGAGTTGTGGGCTTACGTCTATCCAGTTTTTTCCCATCTTCAATTGTGGACTCTTTGAGCCGTATATGCTGCAAGGCTCTTACCATTAACTCAGGGAATGTCGATGGGGGAAGCAAGGTTAAGGAGTCATAGAGAGGTTTACAGGTCGTTCCCATCGCTAAAGCCTTGATAGCAATAATGACATCCAGATCATCCACTTAAATAGTTTCCTTATTGAACCATTCCACAAAGTCCCTCAACGACTTCATTTCCTTCTGTGACAACTTCTAAAGATCCACTGAGACATGTCTGAGGGGAATGCATGTGTCAAATTGAGAAGTAAAATCCTAAGAAAGTTGAGCAAAGTTGGAGATAGACCTACTGTCTAACCCATGATACCACTCCAACGCCATACCTTTCAGAGTGGTGAGGAACACTTTGGTGGACTACAAATGGATGGTGGTTCTATAAGTATTGACATGACTAATTAGGTTCGATGATCCGTTATAGGAGCTCAAAGGTGGCATTTTAAATTTTTCAAGGAATGGATTATTTATAATCACGTTCGAAAGTAAGGAGGTATCCCTGAGATTGAAACCTTTGCCTTCTCCATCTGGCTTCATGCTCTTTACCACCTTTTGAATCATTTGAAGGACCTGCTCTTGATCCATGTAGGCTCCAATATTTGCCATAAAACCTGGGGGATCTTCTTCACCTAAGACCACCTTCTCCTTGCCCCTAGCTTTGCGTATGCTTCAAGCCTGAGCTTTAGTTTCATCCATTAGTTGTCTGGTGGTGTCTCTGTTCGCTCCATCTTTTTCAAGGACTATCTCCTCACCAGTCTCCTCCTCCATCTTGGCTCTACCCATATCTACTCCTCTTTGGTCTTTCTTCCCTGCCATATTTTTTGTTAAGGTTTTGGCAGCAGCTGTGAGGTCTTAAAGTGTAGCTATGATTGCAGTTGTCTCTAGGTTGGGAGTTTGGGTTGTGTTTGAGGTAAGTGGGGAAATATATTGGTTTTATGATGTTTCAGCGGTGTTTTTTGTTGGCGGGGGATTAGGATTCGATAAGGTTGAAAGATCAGTTTATGGTGCACCGAGGGATTTAAGTCCGTGCAGAGTTGGGGTTGGAGTTTCTTAGACTATGGTCTCTCCTTTTTTCTCCATTATTATTGTCATTGGTCTATGCTCATCGTACCAATTGGTACTTCTGGTCCGTTTTCAGGTGGATGCATACCTACAAAATAGAAGCCGAAGAAGGAGCTTGTTGGGCGGGGTCCCAGCAAACCCTCTTCGATGATTAAGTTAGGCAGGGGAGAAGATGAATAGAGACCAATAAGGGAACTAGGTTTTTATAGGGTTTATGGTTTACCTTCTTCTTGTTTCTATACATGTGGGCTTACCAGTCTATGTGGCATTTGGTGAGTAGTTGAAAGTACTATTCATATATTTTGCTTCCCTATTTTAGCCATGTCCACATCTGTGAGATGTATTGGGCAAATTGACATGGTTCAAGTGCACGGCAAGGGCGCAATCCTTATCGTGCAGGGACCTGCAGTTCCTGATGTTGGCAGTGCAATTGTTTCGGGCGTTACCAAGGAATCTTCACGTGCAATGTGTGATTTTATTGTACGCTCTTTACTAACATGTCTATTTCTTGTTGGTTTACTGGTTTCATTTCTTTACTGTCACCATCATCTTCTAACGGTTTTTCTCTCTAGTGCAGGTGCAGGTACACAAAAATAGAGTGATGGTGAAGGAGAAGATTTTTGGGCCTCGTGGGCTTTCTCCATTTTTCTGGGCCTAACCCAGGCTCTAGTATCAGTGAGAATGCTAGAATCTGATTCAGTACTAACTTCTGTTGCCAATTCACCAATCGGAGAGTGGGGTACTAGCACCGACTTCCGTCCTAAGCCCACCAATAGAGTAGAGGCTCTCCTGAGATCAGTGGATGATCTATTTAATGCTTTAAGCATGCTTAGGGTCATTAAGTTTATTTTACTTCCGACATCCACCAACATCTACCTTAACAGGGTGTTCCCAATCCTGCCATCCACTACTAATGCGTCTTCATACGGTCCATCTAGCCAATCCCTATCTCAAGGTGAGAAGGTGACGTGCTAATCAATCCTGAGAAATTCAAACACCGAATATACTGCCCTCCTCCTTTTTTTACTGGATCATTCTTCTCCTGGTGAAACCCCAAGGATTACATTAATTATAGCATGAGGCTCATCCCTCTGCCTTTTTTGCTCTCCGTCTTTCCCCTTATCTCCATTTTCCCTTCTAGATTAGAATCTTCCATCTCTAGTTAGCCCAATGAGGAACTTCTGCAAATGGCCAAAATAAATCAACCTTTGTATTTCATCCTTAAGTTGCACATATTCCTCTGTACCATGACCCATACCCCTATGGAATTCATAATATCTATCCTTATTTTTAGGGGCCGATTGACCCTTTCTCCTGGCCACTTGATCCACATTAGGATTCCCCTCCTTAAAGTGTTGAGAGGGGCATACTAACGCTATGGGTAGGGGTTCATCCATAATGTATGGCGTCTAGGACTACTATAAACTCTTCTTTCATCCTCATCTCTCCTCCAGGGCCCTAACTTGTACTCTTTTATTACCATCTGGTCATATGTCCCCTCCTCCTTTTCTTGTCCTTCAGGGAGAGGAGCTGTAGGCTTACGTCTATCCGGTTTGTTCCTGTCTTCAATTGTGGACTCTTTGAGCCATATATGCTGCGAAGCTCTTGCCATCAACTTAGGGAATGTCCATGGGGGAAGCAAGGTTAAGGAGTCATAGAGAGCTTTGCAGGTCGTTTCCACCGCCAAAGCCTTGATAGCAATAATGACATCCAGATCATCCACTTGAACATCTTCCTTGTTGAACCTTTCCACAAAGTCCCTCAGCGACTCCGTTTCCTTCTGTGACAACTTCTGGAGATCCGCTGAGACACATCTGAGGGGAATGCATGTGACAAACTGAGCCATAAAAGCTTAAGAAAGTTGAGCAAAGCTGGAGATGAACCCGCTATCTAACTCATGATACCACTCTTACGCCACACCTTTCAAAATGGTAGGGAACACTTTGCAAAGAACCGAGTCTTTGGTGGACTGTAAATGGTTGGTGGTTCTATAAGTGTTTACATGACTAATTGAGTTCTTCGATCCATTGTAAGAGCTCAAAGGGGGCATTTTAAATTTGTCAGGGAATGAATCCTTTATGATCATATTTGAGAGTGGGGAGGTATCACTGAGACTGAAACCCTTGCCTTCTTCATCTGGCTTCATGCTCTTCACCACCTTTTGAATCATTTAAAGGAGCTGCTCTTAATCCATATAGGCTCCAATATTTGCCATAAAACCTGGGGGATCTTCTTCACCTGAGACCACCTTCTCCTTGCCCCTAGCTTTGCATGTGCTTCGAGCCTGAGCTTCGGTCTCAGCCTCTAGTTGTCTGGTGGTATCTTCATCCGCTTCATCTTTTTCAAGGACTATCTCCTCACCACTCTCCTTTTTCATCTCGACTATGCCCATATTTGCTCCTCTTCGGTCTTTTTTCCCTGCCATATTTTCTGTCAAGGTTTTGACAGTAGTTGTGAGGTCTTGAAGTGCGGCCACAATTGCAGCCGTCTCCGGGTTAGGTGTTTGGGTTGTGTTTGAGGTAGGTGGTGAAATATGCTGGTTTTATGATGTTTCAGTAGTATTTTTGGTTGGTGGGGGATCATGATTCAATAAGGTTGAAAGATCAGTTTGTAGTGCACTGAGGGATCTGGATCCAGGCAGAGTTAAGGTTGGTCTTT
Organism: Mallotus repandus; assembly: GCA_949671775.1. Lineage (NCBI taxonomy): Eukaryota > Viridiplantae > Streptophyta > Magnoliopsida > Malpighiales > Euphorbiaceae > Mallotus > Mallotus repandus. The sequence continues at coordinate 5,358 of CATIWM010517625.1, read as the reverse complement.
CTTGGCATGAGGTTTCTCCCTTTTTTTCTATTATTGCCATCATTGCTCCATTCTCATCGCACCAATTGGTGCTTCTGATCCATTTTCAGGTGGCTGTATACCAATAAAATAGAAGCCGATGAAGGGGCTTGCTGGGCGGGGTCCCAGTAAACCGTCTCAGACGATCAAGTTAGGCAGGGGAGAAGATGGATAGAGTCCAATATGAGAACTAGGGTTTTTGCAGGGTTTATGGGTTACCTTCTTCTCATTTCTGTACATGGGGTATATGTACTAGCTTACTAATTCATGTGGCATTTAATGAGTAGCTGAGAGTACTATTTATGAGTTTTGCTTCCCCGTTTTAGCCATGTACACCTCTGTGAGCTTTATTAGTTAAATTGGCATGGTTCAAGTGCACACCAAAGGCGCAATCCTTGTCGCGCGGGGACCTGCAGTTCCTGATGTTGGCAGTGCAATTATTTCGAGTGTTACCAATGAATCTTCATGTGCAGGAGGTGATTTTATTTTACGATCTTTGCTAACATGTCTATTTCTTATTGGTTTATTGGTTTCATTTGTTTCCTATCACCATCATCTTCTCCATTTTTTTGGGCCAAACCCAGGCTCTGGTATTAGTGAGAATGCCAGAATCTGTGCTAATTCACCAATAAGAGATTGGGGTACTTAATAAACAACATGGATTTTTATGCAAGCTTCCCGTTAGATGACAAATTTGGTAATTAAAGAAAAATGATCACAACACATATTTGAGAGCACCGAGGGTAGTTCAATTTTTAATTTGAAGAGGGTTAATGAAAGGTGCCAATTTAGATCTGTTTGTTCCTAGAACAGAAATGGACTCAGTCTATTCCCTTAGAGCTTCTTCTTCAGATGAAGATTATGCGTTCACTTTTAATGACAGTAATTTCTCCAACCGCCTTTTCCAAATTGAAATCATGGGCGAGTTGCCTGAAAATAGGAGCGGGGAGAAGGTTGTACTGCTATTGTAGATCGAGTGAGGCACTATAAACGGAGGGAAGATATTATGAAAGACAATGGTTTGTGCTTATTCTATTCCACGACCCACCATCACTCCTCTTCTGTTCTCAACTAGCCACTCCTTCACCAAAAGAAGAAGTGATTTTTGTAATCTGATCGTGAAGAGCCCTGCCTTTCTATAGGCTTTTTTTATGGGTATTTTGAAAAAAGAGAATTACACAAAAATGTACCAGATGTAAGAAAATCCACCTTCAACCTAAACAAACTTATCTTGACCATAAGAAGGATCACGACAAAGAGTTGAAGGATTTTATTTTAGAGAATGAAGATGGATAGAGAAATGGAAAAAGAAAAGTGCAAGGGAAAAACAATGAAAAAAAAGAGCAAAAGAAATAGCAATGACAAAAAGAAAAACACGCGGGCAATTTTATAATTTTTTGGAAAAAAGTGACACGCATGTAATTTATTAGAAAAATGAGGTATTTTGCTGAAAATAAGATCCAAAAAAAGTGGTATTTTTATAAAAAAAATCCAAAAATATTCATCGATAAAGCCAAATATTCATCAACACGGATTAGATTCGATTCTCAACAATATTATATTTTTACATTTTTTATTTAAAATCAAATTATATTAAAAATTTACAATTAAATTATAAAAATGTACCAGATGTAAGAAATTAATTTTAATACTTAATCAACAAAAAATTAATTTTGAATCAATGTAGATTCATTTGATTCTAATTTTTTTAAAATTTTTTATAATATTTTATAAAATTTTTAAGCCTCTAGAAATTTCTTTTTAAATTCTTTTATTTTTAAAAAAAAAATATTTACGAATTTAAACTTTCATAATTAAGTGATATACATTTTAAATAATTATTATCTTTTTAATTTTATTTATTAGTCAAAAAAATTTCATTAATCAACTGCTAAAATTAAAAGAATCAATTTATAGGATTTGATTATAAAACATTTTTAAGAAAAGTTTTAATTTAGTTTAGTTTTAAAAGGAAAAAAATTTATTATAAAAAATTAAAAATTCAATATCAACTTTGGAATAAAACTGAGAGTTAATTTTGATTTTAATCCCTTCATCCTCGTCCTCTTTCTACTATTACTGCTGCTACTAATAATAATAATAATAATAATATCAAGAAATGCAACTCAAAAACCTCTCTTTTGAAACTTCAATACAATAACTAATATTGAGTTAGACCTCATTGACTAAATTAAAAAGTTATAATACAAATCGTACTGAATTTGTAGCAAATACCTATAATTTCATAAAAAAGATTTGGTTCTTTTTTTTTTTTTTTTTTTTTTTTGTAATGAAAACTTTGGCAGCACAATAAAATTGGTATAAAATTAATTAAGGCACTACACGCTCGCACCCTCATACATATACATAAATTTATAGTGGACATATACATAAAACTTTTGAAAAAATCTACTCTACCTAGCTGGAGATAATATTATGGAAAAAAATATTAAATTTGGATACTTAAATTTACATAATTTTATTTTAAAATCTAAGAAAAATAATAATAATAATTATTGTTTTTACTTTGTTGTATAAAATATTATTTTGTAGTAATATATAATTAAAAACATAGCTGCTATTACCGACAATCATTGAGATCAACTGGTAGGAACTATTTTTGCTTAAGTGATGTTTTGGTTCAAATTATGATATATAGTTGCTTTAAATTAGTTGTTAAGAGACTTTAACCGTCTTCATAATCCTATCTAAATCAAATTTGATTAATTGGAGTTCATTTTAATTTAAATATTAATATTTCATATAATATATATATATATATATGGTATTCATGAATTTTTGAAATGAACCACTGAAATTATCAAAACAATCAAACTCGAAGAAAAACGTGATGATATGAATGAAGTTTCAATTTGCAGAATTAAAAAATTAAAAAAGAAATTTATAATTTACCTTTTTTTTATTGAAAATTATAAGTTTCTTTTTTTTAAGCAATAAATTATTTAAAAAAATTGCAATGGAAGAGTTGTTTGTATTTTCAGATACATCCAAGAAGTGACATGCACAATTTGATTTCTTGATAATGTTTTCAAAAATTAGATCTTAGGCATAATATTGATTAGAGTTTTGCGTAAGTTCGGTTTGGTCGGTCCATTAGCTTGGAATATTATTAATGTAAAATGTCACTAGTCTTAAATATAAAGTAAAAAACAAAAATTTTCTTCAAATTAAAGATCCAAAAAAATATTTAAAAACACAATTGTTCGCAATGGTCCATTGAGAATTTGAGAAATATTTTTTTTTAAAAAAAACATTTGATAATAAAATACAATTATTTGAGCTGAATTTGATTTTTAAAGTTTCATTTACTCACGTCTTAAGGTTAGTGATGAAATAATAATTGTATTACTCTATTTGTTGATTTTCATTTAGACACATTTTAAGATTGGTGATAAAATGATGATTGTACAATTCTATTTGTTAATTTTTATTTTGCCACATCTTAAAGACATCAGTGACAAAATGATGACTATATTACATTATTGTTGGTTTTCATGTAACTATACCTTAAAATTGGTGATTAAATGATAATTATACTGTTGATTTTCATTTAGCTACATCTTAAAATTGGTGGTAACTGTACTACTCAATTTGTTACTTTTCATTAAGCCATATTTTAAAATTAGTGATGAAATAATAACTACGCTGCTCTATTTATTAATATTCATTTAATCTTGTTTTAAAGTTGATGGTGATTTTCCCAAAAAAAAAAAAGTTAATGGTGAAATAATAACTGTCTTACTCTATTGTTGATTTTCATTAGGTTGGTGATGTTGACTTTATTACTGAGTCATTTGGTGGTCAAATGTTTCTATGACCTCTAAATGTTTTTGGGATATTTTCACAGCTTTAAAATGTTTGCAATGTGTCAATGCTAAGACACTTTACCATAATACCTCTAAATTATTTTAATAATTATAACAATAATAATTAAATTAATAAATTAATTATAAGTTATGAATCGTTAAATTACGATATGATGAATTTATCTATTTTTTTTAAAATTTTAAATTTTTATCAATTTAATTAATTGTTTAATTAATTAAATGGATTCGTAAACTATTATTTAACTTGATATCAGAGTCTGGGTTCGGCCCAAGAAAACAGAGAAAGCCCACGAGGCTCAAAAATCTTCTCCTTCACCATCACTCCATTTTCGTGTACTTGCATCTGCACTAGAGAGAAAAACTGTTAGAAGATGATGGTACAAGAAACAAATGAAACCAGCAAACCAACAAGAAATAGACACGTTAGCAAATATTGCACAACAAAATAACCTCTTGCACGTGAAGATTCCTCGGTAACGCCTGAAACAATTCCATTGCCAACATCAGGAACTGCAAGTCCTCGCACGATAAGGATTGCCCTTGGCGTGCACCTGAACCATGCCAATTTGCCCAATACAACTCACAAAGGTGTACATGGCTAAAATGGGAAAGCAAAATATATGAATAGTACTCTTAACTACTCACCAAATGCCACATGGACTAGTAAACTAGTATATATACCCCATGTACAGAAACAAGAAGAAGGTAACCCATAAACCCTACAAAAACCCTAGTTCCCATATTTGTCTCTATCCATCTTCTCCCCTGCCTGACTTGATCATCAGAGAGGGTTTACTGGGACCCCGCCCAACAAGCCCCTTTATCAGCTTCTATTTTGTAGGTACACAGCCACCTAAAAATAGACTGGAAGTACCAATTAGTACGGTGAGCGTGGAGCGGTGATGGCAATAACGAAGAAAAATGGAGAGACCTCAGGCTAAGAAACACTAACTCCAACTTTGCCCGGACCCATATCCCTCGGAGCACCATAAACTGATCTTTCAACCTTATTGAATCCCGATCCCCCACTAACCATAAACTCCGCTGAAACATCACAAAACCAGCATATTTCCCTACTTACCTCAAACATAACCCAAACACCCAACCCGGAGATAGCTGCAATCATGGTCGCACTTCAAGACCTCACAACTGTTGTCAAAGCCTTAATAGAAAATATGGCGGGGAGGAAAGACTGAAGAGGAACATATATGGGCAGAGTCGAGATGGAGGAGGAGACTGGCGAGGAGATAGTCCCTGAAAAAGAAGGGGCAAACAAAGACACCACCAGACAACTAGGGAATGTGTTAGGGATTTTTCGCAAGTGCATAGTTAGCAATAAGTAGTAAAGTTTGAGTATCGAGTATCGTTCCCACGAGGAGATTGATACCAAGTACCAGCCTTAATTTTATTTCCACAAGCTAACAAAATAGATTAGTCAAAACAGAAAAATATATTAACTAACAAAATAAATTCTAAAACTAAAAGATTCTTT
>CATIWM010517531.1:0-17009 GCA_949671775.1 Mallotus repandus | reverse complement strand
TGCTTTATAGACTGCCAATGAAAAATTGATTATTCACGATTAGTATCTATCCTATTTCTTAGAATGTTTGTCCTTTTGTGGCTTTTTTGGTGAATCGGTTGACCATTTGTTGCTCCACTATAAATTGTCCTGGTGAGTTTGGAGCTTCTATTATTGCATTCAAAACCCGCGAGCGCATGGATCATGAATTATAGCAAAAAGATATCGTTCCCTCAAAGACTGTATATTAAGTACTAATATTTTTACTTATATTCTCAGCTAGTAAATTAAATAAAAGTGAATTTTGTAATAAAATAAAAAAATGATCTAATTAAATTGTAATCAAATAATAAAGAGCTTAGAGCCTAGGTTTAGTTTTACAATTCTAATCCGATCATGAACACGTTAATACATAAAAATAATGATTTCAGTTAAGAGTAATTGTTCTAAAATACCTAAAGATTCTCTCGAGTTCAATTAAGCATGGAAGGATAAAAGTTTAACCTACTCTCATGGTTAAAAAGTTAATCTAAACTTGTTAAGTTTCTTAACAATTAATTTACCACCATAGACCCCCGCCTACTGTCATGGTTCCCCATAGAGTTCGCCTATTCTCGTGGTCGAGTGGCCTAAGTCCTATGAGTCTTAAGCTAATAAACTCCCCTAACTCTCGTTGGTGAATTTACCCATAAACATGCAAACATGGTAGCCAAGAATGAAAGCATACAATAAGTTCAACCCAAAGAATTAAATGAAAATCAAATTAAATAATAAAACTCTTATGTTCAATTATATCATGGAATAGTTACTCCTAACCTAAACTCTAATGGAAATTTAGCCACGCATAGTTGTTGCGAAGCAATTAAACATAATTAAAAGATATTAAATATGAAGAAGAAATAAAGATAAAACTTCTTGAATCCTTTGCAAATTCCTTGCTTGCACTTGTTTTGTTTCCTCTTGAATACGGAATCCCCTCAAAACATCTCTTTAACCTCCTTTTATAAGGTAAGGTTGATGAAAGTCTGTTGACCTTAGCACTAATCAATCTTGATTTTTATCTTAACAAACTTGATTTTGAGCATTTAACATGTTTGTTTAAGTGTGTATAAGCTAGTTCTATAATGGAAATTAGAGTGAAGCTAAGCATGCTTTTGGGCTAAATCGACCTTGGGGATTCCAGGAAGATTTTGAAAGTCTTAGACTTTTTAAATGAGAAAGTTGTCTTCTTAAAATTTAAATTAGACATCATAAGCTTTCTAAATTGATCTTACTTGTCAAAATCTAAATTCATTTGGGTTTGGAAATCTTCAGTTAAATTCAGCATATGCAATTTGTATTTCAATATGAGTAGCTCTCAATATTTCAACAATATCTTGAGCTAAAGATGTTCAATTGAAGTGATTAAAAGTGTTATGGAAAGATAAGACAAATATCTAAAACTTTCATGAAGCAAGCTTGGGCTTATTCGATCTTTTTCAATGTCAAAAAGTCATGATCCCGACTGGGACCATGCAAGTCCAGACCGGGACCAAAATTGCATCAAATTGAAGAATTCATACATAACATATCCCGGGCCAATGTCCCAACCGGGACAAGTGTGATCCTGACCAGGACAAGTGTGATCCTAACTGGGATCAGGTCAATCATGACTGGGATCAATGCTTTCTTCAAATATAACAGCTATAACATACATATTTTTGAATATCCTGATCGGGATCATGGTGATCATGACCGGGACCAGTGTTTTTCCATGCTAAAAGTCCAAATTTCATCCAAATGAAGTTTGAATTTATTGGAAATAAAATTATTGTTTCCAATAGCTATAATTAAATTGCTCAACTATAAATACAACCTCTGAAGATCATTTAGAGGTTAAGAAACTTGTTTTTCATTTATACATTCTCAAGCATTCAATTAAAGTTGAAAATTCTCTTTAATTCATTCTTGTATTTAGTAAACTCTTGTGAGAGTTTGGTGAGTGTTAGAATAGAAATTCTTATTCTTCTATTTTTTGGGGTTAAAGAAAAGGGAAGTGAGGTTCTATTCTAAAGGAATTGGTTTAAGTGTTTAGCCATTAAAACACTCGGGAATTTGGTTTTAGTGTAAGCCTTCAAAACACTTATGAATCAGTTTTTGAGTGAGCCTTGAAAACTCAAGTTGTAAGGTTTGAGTTGAGCCTAAAACTCAAGTTGTAAAAATCAATATAAGGGAATAGATTGTGGTAATTCAAAATCCTAACTTGAGGATAAGTTAGGTGGAGACGTAGAATTGTTGAGAATCCGAACTCCTTAAATACTTGTGTTCATCATTCTTCATTCTCAACATTCTTTCATTTTAGCTTATTTGTTTTTAAGTTTTGATTTTTGTTCGATAGCCCTATTCACCCCCCCTCTAGGGCATTTTCATCTATGTTTAGACTTCGATTTCCATTTTGATAGTCAAAAAAGGAAAATAAACTAATGATGCAAAAATATTAGTAAATACATTTTTATGTAAAATTGGAAAATGAAAATAACAATTTGAAGTCGAATAGGGACATTTTATCTAGATATAGAGAAGCTAAAATATATTTTATGTATGTGTTTGAAAGCTTTACCAATGAAAAATAATATTATCATCAGCTTCACCATACTTGAACTTATATTTACCACTAAACAATTGGGTATTTGACATCAACAGTTTCAAAATACATGAAGTCTTTCCAAATTTAAACATTCATTTAAGTAATATCATCGATGGAATAATGGACGTAAGTGGTGGACTTAGTTTTATTTACTTTACGTTTCATATATTAAAATCAGAAAAAATATCATAATTTGATGTTAAAAATCACATTTAATAATATGAACTATCAAAATTTAGTGTTAGAACATACTGAAATATAGGCTCGTTTTAAATAAATAAAATAAAAGAATTAGGAATGTTAGGACAGAAGTAAGGAGCAACAAATTTAATTTTATTTAAAATAAAGCATTAATAAGCATATATGAGCATACAACTTAAACAAGAGATTTCAAAAAAAAAAAAGATGAGATAAAAAGATTAAATTTCAATATAAGTGTCAGAAATTTCTACATAGACGCCCTTTGCAAATGTTGTTGCTGCTTTAATTGCTTCTTTTGCTGATTTTTCTAAATCTAATGCTATCTATAGCTCATCCCTCTTCTTCTTCGCTTGAAGAAAAATATCATATAGGTCAAAAAGAGGTTCTGGTTCAAGTATTATCTTTTGGGCGCAGACCTCTCTCTTTAGGTTATTAAGTTGTCGAAATAGGTACAGATTAACTTTTTGCTTCAAACTGTCAAGGTCACGCTCACAGCTCTGTATAGAGCCGCGACTGAAGAGGGACTTGGTTTACAGCTCCATTCAACAGATTCTCCACCGGCCATCACAAATGTATTCATTGTAATTTTTTTGAGCTTCTCAGTATGTGAAAAAAATTTAAGTTCAACTTCAAATATATATGAAACAATATTAATGTCATTGGTAACTTGAATTGTTGAGAGTTGCAGTAATTACTACAGCGTGACGTTTTGGTGGCTCAATGAGGTAAGACTTTCTAATGAGATGTGCATGCATACTTACAATTACTCCAGTGCCCAAATCCCAAACGTCATTTAATTACTCCAGCGTCCAAATCAACAAACGTCGTTTACTACACAATTCACAAAGCTAAAACGATAATATTTTGTTGTTTAACATAATAACACATTTGTAACACTGTTTATTCTAGCCCCCACATCCCAAACATTGTTTAGTTCACAATTCACCAAGCCAAACGATGACGTTTTGTACAAATTCACAAAGCCAAACAATGATGTTTTTTTGTTTAACATAAAAAACGCATGTGTAATACTTGTTATTCCAACACCAAATCCCAAACGAGTACTTAATATTTTGCCAAATGATGACATTTTGTTGTTTTGATATTAACAGTCATACATGAGTGTACTTCCATCTGCTTTAGGAAGTGTAGTTGAAGTAGAGTCGGTAAGCCTAGTTGTTGATGAATTATATTTGCCCCCTGAATCCCCACAGAAGAGTCATATCGGCGTTTACGCTGTCCCTAGAATTAGATAGAGTAAAGGATGACTTGGCTTACTTGTTAGAGTAAGGATTGGTCGGCAATTCAACTGTAGTGCCTTCAGTCCTAGTGAGTCGATTGTATGGCTCAAAAGCCTTTTTATTATGATTATGAGGGAACATTGCGCTTTTCAAATGGGTAGCCATTAGTATTCATACTTTCGACGTCCATTTTCAAATTCAAAATAAATTACAACTACATTTCTCTGTGTTGAAGTTAAGTTAAACATAAGTTAAGTAACACATTATAAGTTTTACTATTGCATAACACAACGATTCACTAAGTTAACTTTGTATTATCTAGTGCAATTTTTATCTAAATAATTTTAATTCTTAAATGAATTGGTATAAGTCAAAGTGGAATTGTTAGTGTTATACGATATTATGAGTTTTAAAGAAGTTGAGTGCTGGATACTTAATAACCATCAAATTCTATTGACATTACAGAAAATAGGAGGGCTTCACCAACGTTTTCTAAACAAAAATAAACATATGAAAATGATTTCAAAAGGAAACATAAATTTCATCTAAACTTAGAAGTAGTTGCCATTGGCAACTTAGCTTCCTGCTTTTGGTTTTCTGCCCTTTTTTTCCCTCTAGAGAGGGAAGTAGTAACTGCTTGTTGCATTTGTGCCTGGAAAGCTTGTTGACAATCCTGCACATGAGACCTCTTCACATCAAGTTAAAGCTCATACACTTGCAATATAGGATATGGATGCATTATTTTGTCCTCCGTGAATGCATTCCCGACTAATTCTTTATTTCAAGACAAGTATTGTCTAACTTGATCTCGGAGATCTTCAAGTTGCTTTCTGGTAGCTTTGTAAAGTGCTTCAACGGCACCTAGTGAAGGAGGAACATCCCATTCGTTTCGACGACCATCCATATCTGAAATAAGTAAACTTTTGATAATCTAATCAGTTTGGTGTGCACTTGAAATGCATGAAGGAGGCTTCTATTTATAGACATATAATGAGTACCTTGTGCAAACCTAATAACAACGGTTTAGGCAGGAAAATAAAAAATACAGATGTTATACCCTATAATGGGTCATCTTTGTATGATAAATTGAGTATTTTGAATTGAATATATAAAGTACACATTGATAGAATATGTTTTTTTTGGGCGATAATTGATAGAGATATGACTTAGTGTACATTGTCATTTTTTATACGTACTACTAAAATAAACAAATTTACCAACCATATATTACTACTAATTATGCACATTTTATTGGGTGTCTAAATAGAATAACTGTGCTTTATGTCAAAAATAAAATCTAATGATTGTGATTTAAATTGATGAAGTCCACAAAATAACTGTATAATTGAGTCTTAAACATCAACAACTCAAAATATAAATAACTTGAATAGTCATTAACAAAGTTACTATTAAACACACATTTTGTGTTTCAAATAGAGTCAAAATTAAATGAGCTGAGTCCCCGCCATTGAGAGCAACAAGCTTCTCGAACCTTAATTGCTTCCTTGCTATCTTCTATCCATTTTCTTGCCTCACCACGTCGTTCAATTACCATTTTGCTACTAGCTTCATATTCTTTCCTTAAAATATGTTACTTTCTCTGGACATCCTCAGCTCTAGCTAAGAGATTCACCTTGTGTGCCTCAAGCTCTTCTATTTCCTTCTTTAGGTTGGTAATGCGTTGTCCAGTGGTTTCATATTCTGACTAGATGTTGGACAATTCATTACAAAGATCATCGGTTGTATGCATCCTATTCTTTTGGTTATTGAATTGCACTTTTATATCTTTTAGCTTGCTTGTTCTATCCTTAAGGGTTTTGGTTGCTTAATCAACATCATGAAAAATGGATTCTACACTATATATCGCTTCAGAAATGAATCCTTTATGCTCAGGCGTTGTTGCTATAATAAAGAGCAGATTTGAGTGCGTCCATCTGATTATCACTGAAGGAAATGAGGTCATGCCTCAGTATGAATTTCAATGTATTTTTTGCTAAGTCGATGTAATCCCTCGTAAATGAATTTCCTAGTGGTGGATCAAATTGATTTGTCTTTTCAAGAAAGCTAAAATTAACATCTGACATAGGATATTCTAGATAATCCTTTAAAAAAGCAATCTTTAATCTTTGGGACTTATTTAGAATCTGTGAGATGTAACACATATGTAACAACAAAAAAATAAAATAAAATCCAATTAACCAATTGTTTTTTATAGTAAGTGAAAAAACATGTTGATTGTGGGTCAAAATTTCTTTTAATCTTCCAGAATCAACATCCAAAAGAAAATCTTCTTCACGACTTGTTTATATTTGATCAATCTTGTCTAAGCTTACAGAGTGTGTCTCTGAACGACAAGCATGGGGCATCTCATCAGTGGCAGCACCCTCATTAATCTCTTTGTCACTCATAATATTAGCATCAAGAATTTTAATAGGATCATCATCTAAATTTGTAAACTTCCCTATTGATTGAATCCTTATTGACCTTCTAATTACAGATGCTGAAGAAAGTGACTCTTTCTTTTTTTAATGTTGTTTGGTGCTTGTTCCCTTTGATTTCTTCATTTTCTTAATAACATCAGTTTTCTTTTCCTTCTTGATTGTTGCTTTCTCATTAGTGGTTGTTTTCTTTTTTTAAGTAGGAGAAGCAAAAGGCTGTGTAACCTAAAGTTCTGAAAAGAAGAAAAAAAAACATTTTGGATGGAAAAAACAAATAAAAATATATTACAAAAGAAAATGATGCATTGAAGTATTAGACACATTACTTGACATAATCAGTGCAATAGGAGTTGAGATCAAATCATAGTATCTCCTTGACCAAAAGTTTGCAAAAGAATCAATATGAAGTTATGTAATTGGCATGACACAACACTTCATACAGGTCAAAGTTTGTTCCTACTTTAACAAATCATCTTTTGCTGAGGGCAGAGTGGCCATAACAATTGCCATATTCGTAGGATAAGGGGCTTGATCAAGACCAAATTGTCCCCCCCAGTAGAATGGCAAGTAATATTCACAACCAAATGATAATTTAGTCTAATCAAAAGTTGATGCTCCACCGCAGAATAAAGGCATTAAAGTAGTAAAACAGTAGAAGAACACAAATTGAACCATTTGAAGCTTTTTTACTCCTAACTTCTCCATCATTATTTCTAAATGTTGAATGTTTAATTCTTCCCTATAGAATATAAAGAGTTGTTCTTTGGTCCTGACCTTCAGACCGTCAAAAAATTACGTAACTTATTCGCAATCCATAGAACACTTGCTTGCAAAAAGTTTAGTTTCAATAGGTAAATTTATTTCTGGCATAGTAGTACTTCTAAGTTTTGAAAAATAAGCAAATAGCCAAAGTTGTACTAACCAAAGAGAACCTCTAAACTTAGAAAATAGCTTATGATTGTGATAGAAATTGAGTGATCTGAATGTAAGCTCGAGCATAATTATTCTAAGTGCGAAGAATTTCCCTGATGCAATAGCCCTAGCGAGAGTAATGTACTCTACAGCTAGCTTCCCTGAAATAGGGCACATAAAAAACTTACAAATAAGCACCCATAGGAACTTAATGTGCTCCTTCTTAGTTGGTGCACCCGTGGCTTTTATTTTTTACTGAATTATTAAATGATGATGACCAGTCTGTGGACGCAGCAGAGAATTTGATCAAATTATTATCGTCAAATTCTATTGTACATGGAGCATCTGGTCCAATTACTGGCCAACCTTTGAGCACAAACACATCTCGTAGTGTAATAGATGCCAGTCCAAAAGGAAACATAAATGAGTTCACACTTGGAGCCCAAAGCCTCATAGTAGCACATAAAAAATTTGCCTAAAGGGTTTTCCAATCTTGCTCATTTGAATAAGCTGGTGAATCCCCATTGTTTTCCAATCACTCTCAAACTTTAAACTCAGCCTTTCAACCCATTGTATCCATTCTTACTTGAAAGAGAAAATGGAGATGGAGATGGTACACCATCAGCCTCTCCAAAAGGGCTTATAGAGATAAATCCATCTCTGTTAGCAGCCGTTGGCATCCAGTCTCTGAAATAATTGAAAAAAAATAGAGGAAATATAACAAATATAGGAAATTTAAGAATTATAGATGATGGCATGTTGTTCATATCATGTGATAATAATATCCAGTCTCTGAAACAATTAAAGATGATGACAGTTTACTTGATAATAACGTGTGATGGTAGATCTTCTATTTTCACTCTTAAGATAACTTCCTCAAAGATTCACTGCATAAAAAATGAACATTATCAAAATCAATATTGATTCATATCGATACACAAAACAACCCTGCATCTAACATTACTTCGAAACACTTTTTCAAATTCGAAGGAAAATCAATTTCATATTGCTGAAAAAAATAATTAAATGAGCTTTTACCTGAGTTGCAGTTCTGGTGGACACATCCTCCTCATCTGAAGGAGAAGGTTGTGCAGGTGTTGTTGTACCTTTAGATTTAGGTGTTGATATTATAGCTGATGTGTGTTTCTTCTTCTTTCTGAAATAAGTTTTCAAAGGCTGATAGAAATGAGACTTTCTGCAAATCCAAAGAGATTTTGATGATGGCTAGAGTTTAGATATGCTTATATCTAAACCAAATTGAAGAAGAAAACCACAATAAGTGGATGTTGAAACTCGCTTCTATCTACAGTAGCAGGTGTGGTTGTGTGTTGGAAATTAGGGAAAACAGGGGGATAATAATTGGTCAGAGCAGGGGCAGAAATTGATTGTATGTAGAGTTGGGAACTGGTGTTTTAGTGTATTTTTAAAGGATTCGTAATTTCACTGAATTCACAAAAAGAGCAGGTAGGGTTTTTTGCTTTGTCAGTTGTTGCGCTATTAGAGAAAATTTCAATAGGGGTTCCAAATGCATTATTTGGAAGGGATAGCATGCGTTTTTCCATTATATGGGGTAATTGAATGCAACATTTGGTTTCACTAATATATGCGTTACTTTGGTTTTTGAATAATTAATTGTTGTTACAATGAGTTAACAAAAAAAACTTGTGCATATGCTTCCCGCCATGTAACTATAATTATAAATTTTTGTAAATGATAATATTTTATTTGATATATTGCATCCTAAATCATATTAAGTCAACTTGTACATATATGTCTATTTGGATTAAGAAAAAACTTGTGCATATGTGCAATATGAAATTAAATATATATGTAGTTAACACTTTGATATGAAATTTACACTTTGATCGCAATTGTTATTAAAATTATATGTCCTAGTATAAATTCAATATGAGGTAAAGTTGGACCTACTATAAATTAAAAAAATAAATAAATTTTGTTATGTAGAAGAATACAAGCATGTACATGAGATGTGTACTTATTTAGAATACTAAAAAGTATGTACATTATATGTCATATCACAACTAATTTAATCATTGGGTTGTTGTATTGCATGTAATGGAATTCAACTTTATCATTTATTCATCAGAGGATGTAATAATTTAGAATGTTATAAGTATGTACATGATATATTGTATCACATGTAATTGAATTTCACTATATCTTAATTTATCATCGGATGTACTAATTTAGGATGCTATAAGTATAGAATGTTGATAAGTTGTATTACATGTAATATAATTCCACTCTATCTTAATTTATCATTGGAAGTACTAATTTAGGATGCTACAAGTATGTACATGATATATTGTATCACATGTAATTGGATTCCACTATATCTTAATTTATCATCGAATGTACTAATTTAGGATGCTAGAAATATGCACATGATATGTTGTCTTACATGTAATTTAATTCCACTTTATCTTAATTTATAATCAAAATTACTAATTTAAGATGTTACAAGTATGTACATGATACGTTGTATCACATGTAATTGAATTCCATTATATCTTAGTTTATCATTGGATGTACTAATTCCAAATGCTATAAGTATAAATTTTTAAAAGTTGTATCACATGTAATTGAATTCCACTATATTTTAATTTATTTAGGATGCTAGAAATATGTACACAATATGTTGTATTACATGTAATTTAATTCCACTCTATCTTAATTTATCATTGGAAGTAATAATATAGGATGCTACAAGTATGTACATGATATATTGTATCACATGTAATTGAATTCCACTATATCTTAATTTATCATCGAATGTACTAATTTAGGACGCTAGAAATATGTACATGATATGTTATATTACACATAATTTAATTCCACTTTATCTTAATTTATAATCAAAATTACTAATTTAAGATGCTACAAGTATGTACATGATACATTGTATCACATGTAATTAAATTCCATTATATCTTAGTTTATCATTGGATGTACTAATTCCAAATGCTATAAGTATAAATTTTTAAAAGTTGTATCACATGTAATTGAATTCCACTATATCTTAATTTATTTAGGGTGCTAGAAATATGTATACGATATGTTGTATTACATGTAATTTAATTCCACTCTATCTTAATTTATCTTCGAAAGTACTAATTTAGGATGCTACAAGTATGTACATGATATGTTGTATCATGTGTAATTTGAATTCCACTCTATCTTAATTTATCATCGGAAGTACGAATTTAGGATTCTACAAGTATGTACATGATATGTTGTATCAGATGTAATTGAATTCCACTCTATCTTAATTTATCATCGGATGTACTAATTTAGGATGCCATAAGGAAAGAATGTTCATAAGTTGTATCTCATGTAATTGAATTCCACTATATCTTAATTTATCATCGGATGTACTAATTTATGATGCTAGAAATATGTACATGATATGCTTTATCACATGTAATTGAATTCCACTACAGCTTAATTATTAATCACACACACACACACACACATACTTATACATGTTTCAAAGTTTCTAGAATATGTTGTGATGCTTATATGTACATATGTACACATGTTGATGTACCTTAATAACGTATACGTCTATTTGCAATAGACATAGTGAATGTGCATAACAATTGTATCCCTTACCTTATGTGTCATGTAATATCAAGTTGATTTATATTTGCTGCAAGTAATTATACATGGTAAAATGAAAAGATGCAGTGAATCACAAACGTTTCGTTGTTTAGACTATCGAGAAAAATATAAACGACGTGTACATTATTCACTGGTGAAACATTATAAACAATCCACATTGAAAAAATATTTTTCCAGTATCAGAGAAAAAAAAATACTAGATGTTAATTCACCATGGAGTTGAACCCCGTGCACCATATATATGAAGCCAGTGATGAACGTCGTGTAAATGCAATAATGCATAATATGTCTATGGAAAGGTTTTTAGCAGATGTAGATGATGATAATTATAATGAGGCAATAGGGAATCATGGTGAAATTTATGTCCGGGTACCGGAATTAATTCAGTGCACCACATGCACATTGCGCCATGGATACCCTTTAGAGGAAATGACTGAAGATCAATGTAATGCATTTTAGATATTGAGTGATGCCCATATGATTATGTATGGTCTTATAAACAACCCTTCAACCCCCCCCCCCCACCCCGAGGTGCAGTAGCATTTTATAATGATTTCATAAGCAAACATTTCAGTACGCTCGAAAGAAAGTTCAACTCTATTAAAGAGTTGATGACAAACAATAGAAGATTCAGAGCAAGGTTGTGGAAGCTCGTCACAGAGAGTGAGATGAGAAAAAGTGACTACACTTTGGGTTCACTAATGGAGAGGGTTAAAATGATGCCTAAGGGAATACTATCCGATTACGCCATTGAATTCCCTGAGTTGATTTATTTTTTGTACCACAACCGATATGGTTTCATCAAGGGAAGGTATCTTGTTAATTGTATAGAACTGTTGTTTCAACATTGCTATAGTGATGTGAACAAATTTCTTGAAGTTATTAAGCGAGCCTACTGTTTGGTCGATTCACGTTACTGCTCTATTTTGAAAATGGCAATCAATGGAGAATTCTGGCAGGTGTGTCCTGAATTTTTTAGATTTTTCTAGAGAAATATTGATTTCAGTCAGGAATATCTATTCTTACATAAATTCATGTCTGGTAAGAAGATCTTCGAAATAAAAAATTTCTCGATCACCATTGGACCATTTTATATACTGGGAGGAGGATATTTTTCATATATTTATAACAGTAAACATAATTTGGTATTGTGGTATATGCCAAATTTTTTTGACTTCGATTTATTTGGATATAATGATGAACAATGAAGATTTACTTATAATTCCTACAATTTTTAGGGTGGGATAGAATGTTGTGAATTTGGATGCCTATTCAAAGGACCGGTGGATGAGTACATTTGTGATCCCGCAATGCTAGAACACATCGTGGAGTACTATAGTCCCTATCTCGATAGGGTGTGATTTATTTTGTGTCTATGTGTTTATTTATTCTTATCATAATGTTTGTGTTATATTTCTTTTTGTTAAGTTCATATTAGGTGTTATAATATGTAATGTAGTTTGTAAAATCCTAGCAGTTGTCATGTGACACATTTTTTACTATTGTACCATATTTGTGTGATTATATTTAGTAAAATATAATAGTATGTTTTCATTTAAATAAATCATACTATAGAAGAAGTGCTACATCGTTTTAAGGGACGATGTCCTCATGGGCATTTCAATACCCTAGCAGCCCTCAAAAGGCAATTCATATTTACTATTATGATGCAAAAGTCGCGTAAAATGAAGTGAAGTGACCTTTCGTATTGCTGTTGGTACTTATAGAAAAATTAATTATTAGCAATAATATCTATACATGGATATCATCATGAATTGACCTTACAACTAAATAATGACACACGGATATTTAATTACATATAGAGTGTTCCTAATGTGTTTAGGGTTAAAGGAAAGAGTGTTAAAAATAGTTGCTTTATATATGGGACGATTGTAAGTGAAAACACATGTGATTACTAATTTATGTGCTTAAAGATATTAATATGGCTACTTCACATCCAAAATATTCACTGCCTGAAGAGCTTAAAAAGGAAGGTTATTTCTGCCATATGGTAATGGAACCGGTTTCTACTTTGGTGAGTAGTATTATATGTTATTTCACATCTATTAGCGGTATAAATTTCTTTTGATTAATTGTATTTCTTATTATTGTCTCACAAATAAGAATCATGTTTCATTGTAGACTATTCCAGACAGCGTTATCCGTCAATTGGCAAAGCCACTTGCAAGTACTGTTACTATCCAAATCATGCGAGAAGCGCCCTACCACCTTTGGGAAGTAAGGATCGTCGAGGATCTTACTGTCGATAGAGATAAGATGTTATTTGGTCGATGGTGGCAGGAAATTGTAAATCATTACCAAATACGTGAGGGGCATCTGCTAAACTTTTAGATAAGGACATAAAAAATCATAGATTTGCAACTAAGAGTAATCAAGTGTAAGCAAATTAAGTACGATCCCCTACCTCATGGAGAGACCGAACCTGCAGTAGAAGTTACAAAATCATCTATTGCCAGATAACATTCTTTATGATTTCACCATCGCAGGTATTTAGTTAGATATTAGTATATGTAAAAATCAAATTATGTGAATGTTAAGATTTGTGTACCTACTTTCCAGCGTAATTGACTTCACCATGGCATATTAAACTGACAATTTAAAAATTAAGTGAAGTGACATGCTAATCACTGTCCTCCACAAACAACATAGGGCAAGTTCTTGACAAACATCACCATGTAATTAGTGCACTGACCACAATTTAAAAGGGCCGTTTCATTTTCCTAAGCGGTTGAACAAGAAAGATTGTTGTTGATTTATTAATTAAAACAACTTGAGTTAAAAATTTACACTGTAAAATGTTACCATTGTTTCAGTCGGTCCAAGCACATGGTAGGAAAAATTCAAACAAAACGACTTAATATGTTAAAAAAAATGTCATATGTGGGAAAATAAACGTACCTAAAAAAAAGTGAAGAGACTTTGAAACTTTTGGTTTCATTTTCCTAATCGGTTGCTCAATAAATTAAAAAAATAAAGTAAATGATAGTATGTATTAATCAAGTAAGTAACATTATATAATATGACATATGAATGAACTATAAAACTGAACGTTTACGTGTAAAGGTCATTAGTAAAATGCAACTTAAACTTGGAAAGGGACATTTGATTTTTCTAAGAAGTTTAATAAAAATTATGTTCATTTTTGAGGATTAAAGTATGTACAAAAATAGTGTGAAGTTTGTAGTTTTTTTTTAGAAAAAAAAAATGAAACTTAACAGTGTGATAAGGTTATCTTCAAAAATTCAAACAAAAAAAGAGCGGGATGGAGTTTACGTAACACGTCATCATAAATATTAATATATTTCTTGGAACTCATAAATAATAAATACCAAGTGGATTCATAGGCCGACTAATGTGATGATTTCAACCTAATGTATATCACTTCACAAAAGTTTAGATTATCTCAGTTATTTAGCATCACTTCACCACAATTACACATCCAAATTTTCTACAGACATACTGAATATTTTGATACATCTGCAAACTGCAAAGGAGTTGGAATGTTACTACAGAAAGCCAATCGTTCTCATGGTGTGCACAAATAACATCAACCCAGGGTAAAGGTTCCTTTGCTGTCAATCTCGCACTGTAAGTTAATATTATCAAAAATCATTTTAACAATTAAAATTTATGATGTTGTTGGTCAAATACATATTATTGTCATTTTTGTAATGCAGAATAAGTGTGAATACGCATACTGGGTGGACAGGGAATGCACTCTATATGAAGCACAATACATTGTTGATTTGCTTAAATCAACACATCAATTGAGGAAAGAGAGAGATAAGGCTATCCAACTTGCAGAAATGGCATGTATCTATGAAGATGAAATTCATCAATCATACATGTGCGATATTGGAAGATTGAAAAAAGCCAATAAAGAGCTTAAAACATAAATAAACATGAAGAATGCTAAACTTCAAATTGTTGAGATCGCTACCAATAAGATGAAAGAGGAAAACAAAGATACGATGAAACGAATGGGGCTAATGAAAATTATGTTTGATAATTTGAATGCACAATTAGAGCTACAATGTAATGAGATTCATTAAATGAAGTCGAAAATAGCTTCCCCTAATGCCAGGTTACGTGAACCCATGAACAATCCCATAATCTGATGTGTTTATGATTTTTTTGGGTAAATTACAAAAAAAATCACGACCTTTAGCAATTTTTGCAAATTCGATATTTTTTTTCTTGGCAATGTCATTCACTAACTAATAAAATTTTACAATTCAGTACACCAATCACTTATCAGGTGAAATCATGATAATATGGCAACCAGAGCTCTGTTGACTCAAAAAATTTATATCCATGTCAGTTGTTGTGCGTTTTGATGAAACGCAACTAAAACAAAATTCACCGTTTTTATACAAAATGCACTGTGTGGAAATAAATTTCACAGTCGAGAAAAAAATAGAGATGAAAGCCTAAAATCATCATCTTTCCGCTATCAAACCCTTAATCTTGTTCTAAAATTCTCTCAACTTGAAAGAAAGTCATCGGTGGTCCTTAAAGAAAAACCCATTGATTTCATTGAAGAATCTTAAAAAAAAAAAAGCACCCATCCATTTGTTGTGGTCCATGGAGAAAAAGACGTGAAAGGTAGAAGCTTCCCTGTTGAAAAAGGTGTGAAAGTTGAAGTGGTGGTCCCTGTTGAAAGCTTCCATTCTTGTCTCTATTTCACATAGTAAGTGCTATATAAGAATATTATTTAATTACTTTTAGGTTTTTCTGTTGTAGATTTTCATTAAATTTCAAAATTTTGGGGATTTAGGGTTTCATAAAAAAAAATATTTAAGGTTTAGATTACTGTGTCAAAACTTATAATAATTTTTATAATTTAGAATATTGTGCCAAAATTAGTAAAAAAATGTTGAGATTAATTTTTTTTAATCATTGAATTATACATTTTAGGGTTTTTAATATTTAATACATGTTTTTCATATTGCACAATCGAAGATAACTTTTTAATATATTTTAACCATGGTGGAAGATTTGCAATATTAGATGGTAATATTGTGTACATAGGTGGAGAAATCATAGGGAAACATGGTTTTGATGCTGATAGGTTTGGGTACTTTGACATAGTAGAAGAAGTTGAAAAAAATTAAGATATAAGTATGATCGAATATGTTACAGAATCCCAAAGATGAGTATGAATGAAGGGTTAAGAGATATTAAAAGTGATGTGGAGGTTATGGAGATGTTGAAGTATTTAGACAAAAAGGATATGATGATGAATGTTTATGTACAAGGTATGAAGATTGACATCTAGAGTAACTTATCGTAGACTACGCGGAGTCAAGAAGATGTAGTTGATATGACTGATGCACCTGAACTAAAGGTTGAATGTTAAGATGCTGAAGTTGTAAATATAGAAGTGTAGCTAGAAGAAGGTGTTAATATTAGTCTTGGAAATGAAGATGAAGTTAATGATCCTAACTATTTCTCTGTGTAACAAAGTGACACAAATGATTCTCTTGAAGATAATGAATTTTTTGATGATGAAGAATACATTCAAGCTAGATAAAATAGGGTGAAGTTCAGAAATTATATGGATGTAGATGAGGTATGCGATAATGTAGTTATCTCATAGGGACTGCAAGAAGTTAGGACTAAAGAATATACCTCTACTTTTGTTGAGGCTGATTATGATGAAATGGAATTCCACAACGAGTATGAAGATTCTGATGGTTACATAAACTTAATTTGCAGCAGTGAAGAGAATGAAATGGATGATTGTGATAGGAGGAGGAAGAAAAAAGTGATTTATGATCCAAAATGTGATCATAAGTCATTATGATCCAAATATGCATAACTATTTAGTATAGTTTAGTATCATTTTCATATAGTTTTTGTTATGTTTATGTGTTTATTTGATTATGTATTTGTTATTTTTACTTCTAAGTGTTTTTATTTGTTGTTTGTGTGTTTCATACATGTTTT
>CATIWM010517517.1:0-16264 GCA_949671775.1 Mallotus repandus | reverse complement strand
ATTATGCATTCGTATTAGATTTAAAATTGCAATATATAGTTATACAATTAAAAAATCGATTTTTATGATTGAAGTTTTAATTAAGTACTTTTCAATAACTATCTTATGAGAAGTTTAATTATAAGTTTTTTTTTATATTCTAAATTTTTCAAAATAATCATATTTAAACATAAACAATTTTCTACAAATTATCAAACATTATAAACTATAAAATAAGAATTATGATAAATTAACTGAATATATTATTATTACCAAGATGTTGGATTATCAATAACGTCATCCTACAAACAATATAGTAATTATTAAAAAATTGATACTAGTGACAATTTAACGAAAAGTTAATAAAAAAATTAATTGACATGGCTACTAGATTCACTGCTAGTTTATAAACTCCAATAGTGCACCTAATTAAAATAAAGAGATCGAAGACTTGGGATAAGTTTTATATATATTGTTAAATAATTTAATACATAAAATGATAAATTATTACCAACAACCGTTTCATATATCAGCTAGTAAGAGACTATTCTCACTTTAAGCAATATTTATAGTTCAAATTGTGATAAATATAATTGTGTTGCCATATATATAGTCAAGTTAAATAGTTGTTGGAAAACTTTCATCGTTCTTATAGTTCAACTGAATTAGTCAATCAAACAAATTTTGAATACGATAGATTTTTTTAAAGAAAAATAATTCTATTGATTCAAACTAGCAATATATCAATAGAAATAAAAATATGAATTCACTAAAAATCATAGAAGATGAAACAATACTCAGGTTAATAGCATAATAAATTTGTTCAAAGCCTACAAATTTGATAATACTATAGTGACTAGAATACCTCTGACTCCAGTTCAACAACATACTGACGATCATAATCTGATTTACTTTCTTTGTCTGATCTAATATATTTTGCTTGTCTGAATCGCTCACACAAAGAAAAAATTACAATAAGACGGAAAATAAAACGTCGTAACATGACGACGAAAACTAAACGCCGCAACAAGACAACGAAATCACAAAAAATAAAATAAAATCTAAATTTATGTGGAATAATCACTTATTTAAAAAATAAATTGATAAAAAGATGTGTAGAAGGGTGATTTTATGTAAAAAATAGCAAAAAATCACCTCTTATTACTTAATGAAGATGAGCGGTTAGAAAAGAAAAGCAATGAAAGTTGAGAGAAAAAGAGAAATCTAGGGTCAATAATTCTAAAATATAATGTTTATTTTGAATACAATAGTTAATTAACACAATAGAAAATGATAAATCATTTTATATACTGATTTTTTTTTTAACAACGTAATACTGATTTTTTTATGATTTTTTTATATAAATCATTTTATATACTGATTTTGACCATCAAAATTCCAAAGCAATAATTGAATTATTGCTTACAGTATTATTAAAATCATTTGTATATTTAATTATTGCTTTTACAAAAGATTATTGAAAAGCGGTTGAAAAAAAAAAAAAACACTACTAATCAGATAATTTGGACCGACATGGCCAAATCATTGTTGATATAGAGGAAATTTCAATATATCTTCCAAGTTAAAAATCAAAAAGCAACATTGACCTCATCAAAATCAAATCATGTATTGCTGGCTTGTGATCCTACCAAATCTAATGACCAGAAATATATTTTTTTTATTACATTTCAACAGTAATGTTTTATATTTTTTTATATTTAGTTAACAAAATTGAGATAATTTTATTAATAATTTTCTAAATCTATACTACAAGAATAGCAAATTAATTAATTAACTAATTATTGATTAATTATAAACACTTAGCTTAATTGGCAAGTCCAATCCCATTCCATAAATAGTTTACTCTTCCCAAACCCAACTTGCACCATTACCATCCCTGGTGAGCCTGCAAATCATGATCAGTACCATAATTCTTTCCCTAGGCTGGACTTTCTAACTGAAAAGCAGGCTATGCATGCAGATTTGGGCCCCAGAGTTTCAAGTTTGAATTGTAATTCTTAGGAGTGCTTGACCCTTGATTCTCCCCAAGATTTGCTTGTACCCATGATAATGTAATGTAATAGTATTGGTGGACTTCATCAGAGGGTTGTGTATATGTGTACCTAGTAATTGGTGATGAACAAGCTTATAGCCCCCTTTGATCAACTATTCTTATGGGGTTTATGTACAGAAGAAATTCAACCCAAAAAAAAAAAAAAGACTTCAAGAAATCAATGGAGCTTGCTCCTCTTAATTGTTTGAATTAGATTACTTCTGTGTAAAATCATTTAGATTCATTTACTTTAAATCCTCCTTTATTTGTAAACTTTAAATCAACTTTGACTTGAATTACATCATGTATTCTTGCTATAGTTTTTCTCTGTTCTAATCAGTAATTCATTGCACAGAAGTCCAAGAAAAGTGCAACTGGTTCATCTCTGATTCAACTCTACCGAGAACAGGAAGAGTAATTATCTTTAAAATATCTAAATATATGGCTTTTATAAATTTATGAGTTTTATAAATGTTTTCAAACAGTACACCAATGTGAACAAATGAATCAGATTACTCCTCTAGACAATTATTCACTCTCTCTGCTATTAAATGTTGACCCATACACAAATATACTAACTTAAATATCGGATGTTAGATATAGAAAACGTCCTAGATCCAGAAGTCGTTTGTTTGTGTTTTGCAGGATCACCATTTTTTTTTAGTAAAAATTTGGAGTTAAGAAATCAGAAAATGCACCCTAGAATCTCAACAAGCTTGACACCCTTTCGCTTCTTTCGTCCAAGAGAAATGAAATTAAAAATAAAATAGAGTAATACAAAAGGAATCCAACAGCAAAGGCCATTGCAAACCAAAACAACAAACACCAGCTTATACTAAGCTGAAACCAACTAACAAAACCTATAAACTGATTGCCCATTAAAATCATTACAGATAAAAGAATCACAGAAAGTGGGAGCCGAGTCCCACCAAGAAGGAGTTGAATCTGTAACACCATGCTTGGCAAGAGCATCTGCAACTGCATTACCCTCTCTATAAATGTGAGCCACCTTAAATGTCATTTGAGGAATCAAATAAAGACATTGCAGCCATCTCTGCTTAAGCTGACAAGGAACATTCTTCGATTTATTGGTGAGAAGCTGGACCACTAACACTGAATCACATTCCAACCATAACATATGCCATCCTTTATGCCAAGTAATGCCAATAGCATACATAGCAGCAGTAATTTCTGCAACATACACAAACTCATAGCCTAAACCAAAAGGAAAAGCACCTCTAGGAAATCTCGAAGGAGTTCTGAAAATGCCACCTGCTCCAGCCGCTCCTGGAGTATCCAAAGATGACCCATCCGTATTCACTTTGATCCAATAAGGCGGAGGCGGATTCCAAGTGACTGGAATTATTTTTGGAGCATTACCCTTAATACTTTAATTATGCAACAAACGCAGAATACGTAAATCAGCAAGAGAGTTATGCATGTTATCGATTCGGAAGAAGTCAACTTCCTTGACAGAATTCCAAATCAATCGAAGAGCAATGTGAATATCAGGAGCTTGAGACTCGAAGATGGCTGCATTACAAAATTTCTAAATAGTCCATATCCCATTAACAATAGCGGAACACCATAAAGCTTTAATTTGAGAACTAAAAGAATGATGCATGGCATCCAAAATCAGCTCCGTTAAAGATCTAGAAAGCAAGATATTTTTATTAAAAAGCATAGAAATGGCATACCAAACAGTAGCTGCAAAGGAACAAGATAAAAATAAATATTGTTTATCTTCTTGATGCTGCAAACACAAAGCACACCGGGAAGGATAAGAAAATTCTTTTTTAGTCAGATTGTCATCAGTGGGCATAAGTGCTCTCTAACAAATGAAAGATCGTGATGGAGGAAGAAACTCTTTCCAAATGAAAGAGTGCCAAGGAGCAACATCACAAGAAAACGGCAAATGATCATACATCTTCTTAACCGTATGAAGACCATCTTTAACCGTAGTCCATATGTAAACGTCATGATCCTCTCTAATAGTTGAAACAATAGAAATACAATCAACCACCTCTGCGTTAGAAATATGGGAAAATCCCACCCATCAACTCTCAAAAAATGTGAAACCGAATCCTAAAGACTTTTTTGCTCTTTTGCTGAAATCTGAAGCTGATTTACAACTATTGGAACCACCCATTCATCAGTCCAAAAGTTTAACTGACTATTTGGACTGATCAACCACAAAGAATCCATGCAAAGAGATTGATAGATGTGCTAAATAGAGGGCCAGATCGATGAATAAAAGAAAACATCTCTAGGAATGCCTGATGAGTTGAGAAATCGCTACCGAAGCACAGAAATTGGAAAGTCAGATGAAGAACTAACCAATTTCCATGCAATTTTACTGAGCATAGCCTCATTTAAATTCTTTAATTATTTTAACCTGAGATCACCTTCTATACGAGGAAGACAACAAAACTTCCAAGGGATCGTTACCAACTTTCTTTCATCCACATTACCAGTCCACAAAAAATTTTGCATGTAGCGCTGGATGTAAGAAAGCAAAGAATGTGGCCACCTATAAATGGCAAATGAATGCAAAAGAGAACTAGTGATAACTGACTGAATCAAAACTAATCTGCCCGCAAAAGATAAAGTAGTACCTTTCCATTTAGAAAACGTATTGCAGATTTTATCTGCAAGTGGTTGCAACCATTATTTTTTAGGAGCTCCTAAAAAAAGAGGTACTCCCAAATAATTAAATGGGAGAGATCCCTTGTGCAGAGCCATAATGTGATGAATATTTTCAACACGTTTATGAGAAATACCTGCCCCATTAAATATTTCATACTTGGCCCAATTTACCATTTTCCCTGAAATTCTCCCATAAATCTGAAAAGTATCATTGATAACTTTGATATTTAGAAGAGTAGCTTTCCCAAACAACAACGCATCATCCGCATAAAAAAATGAGTTGGGAAGTTGGAACTTCAAGTTTGAAGCATAGGTTGAAAATCACCTTGTAAGACTTTTAAAGATAACAATTTGCTAAAATAATCCTCAGCTAAGCAGAATAGAAGGGGAGATAAAGGATCTCCTTGGCGAACACCAAGGGAGCAAGAAAAATATCCTTGAGATTTTGCATTAATCATGATAGAAAGTCGGGAAGATGAAAAAAGCGATAAAATTCAGTCCTTGAATTGAAAAGAGAATCCGAAGGCTTCTAAAACATCAAGCAAAAAATTTCAGTCAACAGTATCAAAAGCCTTTCTAATATCCACCTTTATGGCCATATTACCTCCAAAACAAGTCTTATTTAGCACATTAATCCCATCTGAAGCACAAGCAATGCAATCAGAAATATGGCGGTTCTTTAAAAAACCAAATTGATTGCAAGAAACAATTCTGGTTGCGACATCAGCAAGACGATCAGCTAAAATTTTAGTAATAATTTTAAGAGTGAAGTTGTTAAGAATAATGGGGCAAAATTGTTCTATAGTAATGGCATCCTTCACCTTAGGAATTAAAACCATAATGCTAGAATTGAAGCCAGTGGTAACAACTCCTGAATGGAAAAAGCTACAAACAGCAGCATATACCTCTTTATGAATCACATCCCAGTAAGTTTTGAAAAAGATACTTGTAAAGCCATCAGGCTCAGGGGCGCTATGAGCATCCATATGAAAGACCATATTTTTTATTTCATCCATAGAAGGGCAGCGAAGAAGAGAAGAATTCTCTTCATCAATAACCAGAGAAGGGACGACAGATTTTATCAACTGGATATCAGAACTCACTGAAGCATCAGATTTAAATAGATTTTTATAAAAATCTATAATATGGTGCTCTATAATGCTTTTTTCCTTAACAATCAAGCCATCAATACTGAGATGATGAATGCCTTGGCTTGCCTTCCTTCTAGCAAAGTGTTGATGAAAAAAGGCTAAATTGCGATCACCCGTAGACAACCATTTAATTCAACTTCTTTCCTTGAAGAAAATTTCTTGATACTTGAGACAAAGATGAAGCTCCTCATGGGCATCCAATTCACGTCTATGAAGAGCATCAAAAAAACCCTGTGTCACAATCTCCTATTGAATAGCTTGTAAAGCGGAGGTAGCTCGAGAAATTTTTACATCCAGATGACCAAATACATCTCTATTCTAAGATTTTAAATCACATCTTAACCATTTAAGCTTAGCACTAAGAAGTTTCATGGGATGAAGATTGTCGAGTGGAATAGCCCAAGACTGAGTAATGAAATCACCAAGACCTGGATGGGTAACCCATATAACCTGAAACCAAAACCTGGAGATTCCTCCTTCACCAAGGGAACAATAAAGAAGCAAAGGGGCATGGTCCGAATAATGTCTAGGCAAAACAGTGCAGGAGATTTCTGTCCAACAATTAAAAAATTAAAGATTACCCAGAGCTCTATCTAGACGGTTTTCAACTAGATGAACACCAGAATAACCATTACACCAAGTGAATAAAGCACCTCTGGAAGGGATATCCAAAAAAAGACAATCATCAATAAAAGATCTAAAATCTTGACAAAGGCTTGCCATTGGAGGACACACAGTTTTCTTATGAGCACTAAGGATTGCATTGTAGTCACCAATAGCACACCAACTAGAAGTAGAAATGAGTGATAAATTTTGAAGATCATTCCATAAATCCACTCTTCTATTGCGCCACACACTGCCATAAATAAAAGAAAGCCTTTGCACAACGTTAGCACACATAACATCCATGGTAATATGCTGAGCATGGACCTTAATAAAAACAGGAGAGAGGAGACCTCTCTTTCCAAGAACCCAAATAGAAGGACTGTACAAATCATTATGGGCAATCAAAGACAAATGTAATCTATCGCAAAAAGAATTAAGAATAGCAGAAAAAGCTATCATAGGT
Source organism: Mallotus repandus (assembly GCA_949671775.1). NCBI lineage: Eukaryota > Viridiplantae > Streptophyta > Magnoliopsida > Malpighiales > Euphorbiaceae > Mallotus > Mallotus repandus. The sequence goes on along the minus strand of CATIWM010517517.1, from coordinate 9,366 downwards.
TCCAATATGCAAACATAATTAGGAAAGTATTGCTGACAATAAGAAGTAAAAAGGTGTTAAGTATTAGGGTTACCTAACCTGCGACAATTCCATGAAAGGAGCTTTATAGATTGAGTTTTTCTGGTCTTCTGGGTACCCTTTTAGAAAGAAGAACCTTATTCTTGTCACGCTTTGAGTTTGATTTTTTTCAATGAACTGTAGTCCAAGCTTCATCCTCCAGGTTAACAGCATCTGCCCATGAAGTTTTGTGTTGGTCTTCAGCTTCAGTTTGAACATCTGGCTTATTAGGTAAAATCTGATCATGCTTTTGATTGGAATGATCAATGTCATCCGCAGAATGAGAATGCTCTAAATTCTCATCATCCACCTGAGAATTATGTTTGTCATCCATATTTATTAGCCGTTGTTGATCAGAAACAACATTAGATGCTGGCGGAATAGCATTCTCCAATGAAGGCACCTCCTTGGCAATTATTACTGCAGTTCTGTCACAGGATTGAATATCCATTTGGAAGGTTTTAAAAGTATTTACAATTGAAATATCATCATAAACTATTATTTTTGGCTTCCAAACTCATCTCGGTTCCTCTTTCTTGTCATCCTTCTTTTCAGTTTGCAAACGAGATACATAAGATTGTGCAAGCTTTTTCCCTAATCTACAGTTTTACGAAAAATGTCCAATATTAGAACATATATTACAAAAAGCTGGTAAGTACTCATAAACTACCTTAATAAAGAAGCTTTTCCTTATGCATTCGATGAGAAGACTATCGGGCAAAGAGGAAGAAAGGTCAATATCAATCAATGCTCGGGCATAGTGCCTAAATTCTCCTGAAGAAGTGACATTATCTATCTTCAAAGGAATGCCAATCCCTTTAGCAATAGAAGATAAAATTTTTTAATGCTAGTATTCCCATGGGAGCTTATAAAATCGAACCCATGTTCGTGTGTTTGTTGATTTTTGAGCCATAAGATCAAAATCGGGTGTCCAATGCTGAAGACGTAAGATCCCTGGTTCAAAGTGATAAAGCCACAACTCCAAACAACTTGCTTTTCTATTACAGATCCTAAAAGAACCTAATAAAAGCCTCAACCGAGAGGTTAATTACCAGTTGTTTGACAGTCCCCATATTCCTAAAAGTTTCTTCTTAAGATCAACAAGTTTCCATGGTGACTTGCCTTTAGCAAGTATGATTCGAGCAATAAGAGCATTTTGACAGAGTGACAACCATTTTTCATATATTTCCTAATTGATCTTAATTGCAATATAGCCGCCCTTATTCATAGGGATTCAGCCATCAGAATTCTGAATTGTTGGAAAAGTTTTAATGACAGCCATCACATAAGATGGCTTCTCAGGAAGATTGGAAATAAAGGAAGAGAACATGTCCTTATGACTAAGATAGGCCATGAGAAAAAAGGATGATCAGGGTGGCCGGACGGCCACGCCTGAAGCCAAAAAATGAGTGGGTCGAATGAGCTAAAGTCTTAACCCTAGCACCCTTCTTTTTCTTTTCTAATAATGAATTCTTTGTAAATCTTTGCAAGATCACCATAATTCTCATTATTATATGCTTAATTATATGGTTTATATATGTTTATATTTGTATATTTCTCTATTAATTTTTTTCCATGAGAATTATATGTGGTAAAACAAGTTACATGTATGGTTGATTTACATGCAAATGTAGTATTCGTAAATGGAAAATTCTGCGAAGATCCAAAGACAGTGACAATAGATGATTTCTTCCTCTCAGGATTCTAAATCCCTAGAAACACCACAAATCAACTTGGAGTAAATGTAACTCCTTCAACAATTAATGAATTAGGAGGACTCAACATAAATGGATTATCATTAATTCGTATAGATTATGCATCAAGAGGTGGACTAAACCCTCCCCATTATAATCTACAAGCAGTATAGGTTCTTACTGTGCTAGAGGGTACGTTTTATGTTGGTTTTATCACATCAAATCCTGATAATCTTCTCTTTGCCAAAATTCCATGTCTTGGAGATGTTTTCGTATTCCTATTTGGCCTAATTCATTTTCAGCTGAACATTGGGAGAACTCATGCGGTTGCAATAGCAGCTTTAAGTAGCCAGGATCTAGGAGTCGTCATGGTAGCAAATGCAGTCTTTGGATCAGCACCTACTATTAATCCTAAGGTTCTCATCAAGACTTTCCGTCTTGATAAAAATTTGGTGGCTTATCTTTAAAACCAAACATTAATAAATCCATATAACAAAAGCATATGCGTGCATACATATTGATAGTACACTACCTAATGTTTAGTATCATCAGGTAAACTTGACAAGGCTCCCAAACATTACTGGTGATCCTGCAAAACACAAATAAATGACTTCTGGATCTAGGACCATTTTTGTATCTAACATATGTAGAAAGTCAACAGCCCACTCACACATCCACCCATTCAAAGTCCTAACTATTTCCTTGTATAAGAGCCAACAAATCCTTCCTTAATCAGTACCACAATGGCTCTTTTCAATCAACCAAATCTTGACAAATATACTTAGGCTCATTACCATTCAGAGCTGCAGTACAACGTCTCTATTCTTCTCTTTATCGATAATTTCTTTTTCTTCTTTCTTGTTTTTTCATTAGTACTATATATTCAAGTTGTACCACTTCTGCAAATATAGGAATGAGAATTATTTCTTTTGCTTAATTTCTTCAACATCCAATACTTAAATTAGTATATTTGTGTAGAGGATAACATTTAATAGTAGAGAAAGTGAATAATGATGACAATAATTATTATAATGTCAAGAGCTATTCTAGATATTGTTATTTAGTATATTTGTTTGTATGGTGAAGCTAAATTTTGGTAAAATAAAAAAAACTATAATACGTGTTATTGTTGGAAAATAACTTTGCCAAAATTAAAGCTTCTTAAATTAAATATATTTGTTATGTATTGTTATGAATTGCTACGTATTTTGTACTATAAATACGTGAACAAAAAAAATGAAATTTATGAAGTGAGATTTTCCTGCAATTTATTATATTTCCTCTCTTATATTATTTGCTTTCCTTCCTTTGATTTTCCTAACAATTGGTATCAGAGCAAAGAAAGTTTTTTCTTTGATCCTTGAGAAGTTATGAGTAAAACAAAAAAAAAAGAAAACTCTTCCTTAAACCTTAAATATTAAAAAAAAAAGTACGTGAGAGATGGCTACAAGCTGTAGCAGCATCTCAGGCTCAGCTCCTCCTATTTTCACAGAAGAAAATTATAATGTTTGGTTTGTTAAAATGCAGGCTTACCTTAAGGGTTCGCTACTTTGGGAAGCAGTCAAAAAAGAAATGGAGACTCACTTGCCAATGAATCCAACTTTGAATTAGATAAAAACTTATGAAGAAAGAGTTTTCATAAAATTCAAAGCTTTGAGTACCCTTTATGTAGCTGTTGATGAAACCATTTTTACAAGAATAATGGTGTGTGAAAAAACTAAGCAAGTATGGGATAAGTTGAAAATGGAGTTCCAAGGGAGTGATAAATCAAAACAGATGCAGCTCTTCAATTTGAGAAAGGAATTTGAGCTTCTCATAATGAAAGAGACTGAGAATGTAAAGGCTTACATTGACAGAGTCATAAAGGTAGTAAACCAGATCAGGCTAATGGGAGAAGAATTACTAGAAAAAAGAATTGTAGAGAAGATGATGGTGACTCTGCCAGAGAGGTTTGAAGCAAAGATTTCCTCTCTCAAGGATACTTGAGACTTATCCACTCTCACACTTACTGAGCTTATAAATGCTCTACAAGCTGTTGAGCAAAGAAAAGCATTTAGGGAGGAGGAGAAGTCAACAGAAGGGGCTCTTGTAGCTTCTCAAAGCTCTAAGCTACAAGCTGAGTCCAGTTGGAAAAGAAGTTTTAATGGAAAGAATAGAAAGGAGAAGAATAATCAGCATGAAAATAAAAGAAGAAGGAGAGCGAAGTATCCACCATGTCCTTATTGTAAAAAGACTAATCATAGTGAAGATTATTGTCGGAGAAGACTAGGAGTTCAATGTAGGGGTTGTAAACAGTTTGGACATATTGAGAGGTTCTCTCCAACTAATAAACACGAATAGCCTCAAGCACAACAGCTCAAGTCAATAAAGGTAATCGAAATCAAGAAGAGAAGTTGTTTACTGCTACTGTTATTGAAGAATGTTTAGTAGCAGCTCAGAATCCTAATGAATGGCTCATTGACAGTGGATGCACACATCATATAACTTCAAGATTGTAGAGCTTTAAGATTTTAGAAAAGAATTATTGTTCCAAAGTGAGGATTGGAGATGGCAGATTAGTTGACGCCAAAGGGAAGGGCTCTGTGTTGGTGCAAACACGTTCAAGTACAAAGTTGATTACAGATGTTTTATTTGTACCTGAAATCATGTACAATTTACTAAGCATTGGTCAATTGCTTGATAAGAACTATAATTTGTTTTTTAAAAACAAAAGGTGTGAAGTTTTTTATCTAGATGGTGTTAAACTTTTTTCTGTCAAAATGAGAAATAGAAGTTTTTCTTTTGAACGGGATCAAAAAAAACTCAAGCTCTCACTACTATGGAAGATGAAAATGTTCTTTGGCATAAAAGGCTTGGTCATACAAGTTATTCTTCTATGAAGCTTCTTCAAAGCAAAAGCATAGTGGTTGATATGCCTTCTGTACAGGAGAACATTACTATGTGTGATGTCTGTCAATTTGGAAAATTAAGTCAATGTCATTTCCTATTAATCAAGCTTGGAGAGCTAATGAAAAGTTACAGCTGGTTCATACAGATGTATATGGACCTATGAGTGTTGCTTCATATAGTGGAAGTAAATATTTTCTTCTCTTTATTGATGATTATACCATATTTTGCTGGGTTTATTTTCTTCAACAAAAATCATATGCATTCACTATGTTTCAAAAATTTAAAGCATCGGTAGAGAATCATAGTGCCAAGTTGATCAAGACCTTAAGGTCTGATAATGGCACATAGTACACATCTCATGAATTTGAAGCTTTTTTACAGAAGTCAGGCATCCATCATCAATTAACAGTCATTTATACACCTCAACAAAATGGTGTAAGTTAAAGGAAAAATAGGTCAGTCATGAACATGTCAAGATGCTTACTGTTTGAGAAGGAAATGCCAAAGCAATTGAAGACAGAAGCGGTAAATACAACAATCTATTTGCAAAATAGGCTTCCTACCAAAGCTTTAAATGAAAAAACTCCTTATGAGGCTTGGTTTAGAATTAAAGCATCTGTTGCTCATCTTAAAGTCTTTGGCAGTCTCTGTTATTCTCTCATTCCTCAAGCCAAGAGAGACAAGATTAATAAGAGAGCTGATGTTGGAGTATTTATAAGGTACAACAATTACTCTAAAGGTTATAAAATTTTAAATCCTATAACTCAGCAAGTGTATATTAGCAGAAGTATGATGGTTGATGAAAATGCTGCTTGAAATTGGGAACAAGGTAAACCAAGTTCCTTTCGACATTATCCAATTTTGGAGACATTCTCCAAGAATAAGATGCAACATCAGAAGGTAAAGGATCAGATGATGAGATTACTGTCAGAGGAACCAGAACACTTTAAGACATATACAACAGGTGCAATGTGGCATTGTTTGAACCTCAAGATGTGGACATAGCTTTGAAGCATCTTGAATGGAGAGCAGCTATAGAGGAGGAGTTGAAGATGATCTATAAGAATGAAACATGGAAGCTTATAGACAAACCTTGCAACAAGAATGTAATTAAAGTAAAGTGGGTGTTCAAGCTCAAGTACAATCCAGATGGCTCCATCAACAAGCATAAAGCAAAATTGGTAGTGAAAGGGTATGCTCAACAAACTAGAATAGATTTTACTGAGACATTTGCACCTGTAGCAAGATTTGACACAATTAGATTGCTTTTAGCTATCTCAGCTCATAAAGGATGAAAAGTATTTCATATGGATGTAAAGTCAGCCTTCTTGGAGTTTTAAAAGAGGAGATTTACATTAAGCAGCCAGAAGGGTTTATCATCAAAGATAAGCCTGATAAAGTGTTTTTGCTAAATAAAGAGCTTTATAGCTTGAAATAGGCCCCAAGAGCTTGGTATTCTAGAATTGATGATTATCTGTTGAAGTTGGCGTTCATGAGAAGCTATAATGAAGCAACTTTATATGTGAAGCATGAAAATCAGGATATTTTAATAGTCTATTTATGTAAATGACATTTTAGTGACTGGAAGCAATGATGATGTTGTAAGGTAATTCAAAATGCAGATGAATGAGGTTTTTGAGATGAATGATCTTGGAGAGATGTCATACTTTCTTGGCATGGAGATTAAGCAAACAGTAAAGGGAATTTTCATTTCTCAGAAGAAGCATGCCGGTGAAATTCTTAAGAAGTTTGAAATTGAAAATAGAAAGTTCGTTAGCACACCTGCTGTCCAAGGAGAAAAGTTGAAGAAAGAAGTTGGTTCTAGTCCTTTTGATTCATTAATCTACACAAGCTTGGTTGGATGTCTATTGTATCTATGTGGAACTAAACCAGACATTATGTTTGCCACTAGTGTGTTGTCAAGATTTATGCATTCACCTACAGAATTGCATTTCAAAGTTGCTTAAAGGGTTTTAAGGTACATTCAGAGTACCATTGATTTTGGGATCTTCTACAGAAAGTCTACAGCCTTCGATCTTGTAGGTTTCACTGATAGTGACTGTGTAGGATCTCAAGATGATATGAAGAGCACCTCAGGCTATTGTTTCACATTTGGTTCTGGCATGTTTTGCTGGAGTTCAAAAAAATATAGTGTAGCTCAATCAACAGTAGAAGCTGAGTACATTGATGCCTCAACTGCTGTCAACCATGTTTTGTGGATCAAGAAAATTCTTGAAGATTTAATGTTCAAGCAATCCAAACCAACAATTATTCTATGCGACAATAAGTCAGCTATTGCTATGGTGAAAATTCTAGTTTTCTGTGGAAAAACTAAGCATATTAAGATTAAATTTCATGCTATTAGAGAGGCTGAACGAGAAGAGGAGGTTCCGTTAATGCATTGTGATGCTAAGAATCAGTTAGTTGATATTTTCACCAAAGGATTACGGAAGTCAAGATTTGAAGCTCTAAGAGAAAAGCTAGGAGTTTTGATGCGGGTCAAATTATAATACCCTAGTCTCTAAGGACTTAGTATAGAGCAAGTAGGGTGTCGATCCACAGGGAATTCGGGGTAAATATTATATTAATCGAATAGATACTAAGATGGATAGGCAAATAAAATCAAAATAATAATCAAGTAAATAAATTACAATCAAAATAACAATTCTAATACTAAAACTACAGTTACTATAGGTTCTTGTCAAAACACACGGAAGAATTACAATGACAATCAATAAAAATATATTAAATTAATTATTCTTGATTTAATGACTAGAAATTAGTGCATAAGATCTTTGAAAGAAACTCTCATTGTCAGATTAAAGTAAAGTTCCTAATTGCAACTCTCGTTCTCAATTAGAAGTGTTCCCTCCTAGAGTCTACAAGTCCTCTCGGTTCATTGTAGAGATAGGAAAGCAACTCTCATTGTCAGGTTAGGATATTCCCATCTAGAGTCTACAAGTCCTCTGGGTTTATTGTAGAGATAGACAAGGAAACATAAGTAAAACTATTAAATATCCCTTAAGATGAATTCCTTGTCTCTAAGTGAATTCATTACTTAAGTGAATCCAATCAAAGTTCCACTGGAATATTCCAACTCTCGTTGCAAATAAACCGATTTACAAGTTACATATGGTGATCAAGCATACATAACAATATTCTGTACTAATTGAATTCAAATCAAACAATCAAGCACGAATATATAATCCTTATTCAATCAACATTTCAATTCCTCAAAATACTTAGCTAATACACATGGTTAATTAAATCAAGATACAATCAAAAATAATATAGAAGAGAAGAGATTGAGTTAATAAAACCCATTTTTATTGTCTTCTAGCCGAAAATGATCTCCCTTGCATAAATCTATCTAAAAATGTCTGTATATTGTTTCTCTATATCTCCCCTCTTTTGGCACAAGGCACAAATGAACCATATATATAGGCCTTAGAGGTGGTTACAAGAAGTTACAAAATAGAAAGACACCTTTTAACATGAAGGGTTACAACCCTATACAGAAAATATAACTTCCAGGGGATTTTTGTCTATCTAAATGACTTTATCTATGGAAATTTCCTGCATGAAAGTTATAGATCTTTGAGTCATATTTCCAACGCAACTTTAATCATCTCATTTAGATGTCTATAGAGGAAGTTATAACTGAAATACGAAAACTACTCAATCCAGAATCTTCTAGGCCTTTTGTCCCTGTGCCGAGTCATTCTAAGGTGCCGACTCGTTACAGAAGCTCTCCGTAACGACTCGTCCCATGTGTGATGACTCATGACAGTCTCAAATATTGCAAAAATGAGTCTTTTTGCTTTCCAACTTGTTTTAACCAATTCCAAGCCTTTTCCAATGATAATTAGGCCTAAAAATACATCAAAACATACAAACAAACCTAAAACGCATTTGGTAGATAGAAATCACATACTAAGAACATAAAAACACGCAAAATAAACAAAATAATTACTAAAATACTCCTAAATAAGTATGTATATTTGTGCTATATCAAATTCCCCCATAATTAGACCTTGCTTGCCCTCAAGCAAGTGAAGATCCAAGATGTAAAGGTTAACAAAATTTTCATTTTACTCCAATTAGATGTAGCCACCATATCAAGCCAATTTAATTAAGAACAAAGATAGAAAAAGAAAAATAAATAAACTTTCAATGCTCAACAATGATAGAATAAACAAGCCTCATAGTATAAGTAACAATTTTACCCAATTATCTCAATTTACTAAGAGTAAAATCAAAAATGCAAAGTCAAGGTTCTAACTAAGCTATTCAGCCAAAATAGTCATGTTTCAAACTTAGGATTCTAGAGGCAAAAGGTAACTTTGAGACAATGTTAAGCACACTCATCAACTTACTCTTCTCATGGCATTTTTAGACTTTTTATTCATAAGTTTTTTTTTACTAGATGTACTCTTTCTGAATGAATGCAAATGAGAAGCAAACACAAATGCACACAACTTACTTGAGATCCATCTACTTTTGACATTTACATCTCATTCCAAATGAATGCAACTAAGGAGCATACTCAATTGCACACAACTTACTTGAGATGCAAACATAACTTATAACATGATACACTTTTTCCGAATGAATGCAACTAAGGAGCATACTCAATCACACCCAACTTACTCAAGATGCATCATATCACAAGCATTATATATATATTTTAATTGTTCTCATCCATTATTGAAGAGCAAGTGTCTTG